>CM071871.1:38079982-38100568 GCA_036759665.1 Gynandropsis gynandra | reverse complement strand
CTGAGGAAAAGAAGAACCGACCGAGAATCTGGCGTGAAGAAGAAGAGAATAAGGATCTGGCGTGCGAATCTGGCCGAGAAGGAAGAAGAAGAAGAATTCTGGAGAAAAATATGGCTAGGGCATAAGAAGAATCTGGGAGAAGAAGGAAGAGACTGACGTAGAATAAGAACCAAGGAGGTGGGAAAAAAAAGGAGAGAAAAAGAATCGTACAAGGAAAAATAATTTTTTTAGGTTAGAAGCTCTGATACCATGATAGAATATGCGACTACATTTTGAAAGAAGTCGAATCAGTTCTCCATTGTTTTATTAATCACGGAATACGTTTTTATATATAATCACGGAATACGTTCTTATATAGTACACAATATCATACGTAAAAAGAAAATATAATATCGCAGAATATTATACAATCTTCGAAAATATTTCGGTATTAAATAAGATATCGGAAAATATCCAGAATATCTCGTAGAATATCATCAGAATAATCCGTATGATATTGGAGAATATTCTCGTATCAATCACACGGATTATATCCGTTAATAAGACATCATCATGTCAATTTTCCTAAACTAATCGAAATGATTGCATACATTATAGAGAATTTCTCTTCAATATACAAAAACCGGTCCAATTTCTCTTATGCGAACTATATAGTCCTAACTAGATGGCATATAAAGAATTCAAAATAATCAGTCAAGAAAAACTATTCTACGATAATCAAGTTAGCAAGGAAATCAGTCGACGAATGAAACTATTCTACAATAATCAATTCAGCAAGGAAATTTTAGATACCTTTGTAACTCAAAGAAAAAGAAGGTGACAATAAAGGGGTTCAACAGTAATGTAGAGAGCCAATGACAAGGAAGAGAGCCAACAAAAGGAAGTAATGACGATAAGCACTACAAAAAACATACACATATCAACAGACAGATCAACAGATCCGTTTGTTGATACTATTTCCCAACAGACTGTAATGGATTTTAAGAAATTATCAACGATCCAAAGTCCATTGCAATCCATTAGAATTTCCAACAGAAGAACAACAGATAATATATGTTACAACGTCGGTAATTCATCCGTTGAATGCCCGTTGAAAACCAACATTTTAATCCAACGGATGACTATTGGACAATTTATAATTTCAAGACTATCATTGAAATAATCCAACATCATTTTTTCAACGATCGTCTGTTGGCATGTCCAACGGTCATCCGTTGGTATTTTCAACGGACATCCCTTGGGATATTCACTATTTATACATTAAACTCGAACCGTTTACCATCAATCCATAAACACAAAATATATTTTCAAACAATGTCATCTTCTTAAAATAGAGATATATACAGATCGAGAGAGTGGATGTATAAAAGAAACGATCTTGTAACCGAGGAAGTTACTTAAGAATTCTTACACGGATTGGAGCAGTGTATGAGTTTTGCGTCGATACAACCTTTGTATCAAGAATGCGTGACAATGTTATATCTGTGCAAAATATGTAAAAACATGAAGTATCGAAGTCAAATTTTTTTTGCAAACACCTTTACAAGGTGGGTTTTATAAAAATTATGAAATTTGTTTATTTCACGACAAAAATTATGGCGTTAGAGATAATGTGTAAGAAGCACAAGATATAGAGAGAAATGAATAATTTCTTTATTAAAAGTCGACGACCAATCCATTTGTCAAAATGGTGTCAGATGCTTTTCCTTGGCATGGAGTTGTTGAACAAATGCATGAAGATATGTCAAACAATGAGGCACATCAATTTTTTAACCTATTGGATACGGCGAAAAAAACCAATATATGAAGATTATTGTGAATGCTAGTCTCGTTTATCATTGTCATCAGGATTGAGTAGTATAAAAATAAACTATAATGTAGCTGGAAATTGCATGGATTCATTTTGCAATACGATGGGTGAATATTTATCGAAAAATAATTAAGCTCCTGAGATATATTAGGAAACAAAAATTTTTTTTAAAAGATTTGAGAATACCACATGATAAAATTGATGTGTTGCATGTTATTTTGAGGAAAAGATAATGACTTGTTGTAATGTAAATTTTTCGGTGCAAGCAGATTTCGTCAAAAAAAAAAAAAATTCACGAAAATATGTGTCATATAAAAAGATGTTTTATGTGCTTGTAGCAAAGAGTTGATAAGGTTATATGAATAAAAAAACCGTTGCGAAAATAAGATGACACACAAAACACTCGACAAACGAAGAGATAATATAACATCAATCGGATGGTAAAGCTTGACAAGTTTTTAATGAAATATTTTATGAGTTCGCGTATGAAATGAGAAATGTTTATCTTTATCTATGTAGTGATGTTTCCCGATATGTGTCTGAAAAGAGAAGTAATGTTTTTAAAGTTGATGATTTCAAGACCAGAACATCCGAAGAAAAGTTTCAATGTCTTTTTAAGCCCTTGATTCATGAATTAACAAATTCGTGGAACAATGAAATTCTTACTTATGACGTAAGAAGGAAGTAAAATCTCACATTAAAAGCGGTTTTGTTGTGGATAATTAACAGTTTTTCTGCATATATAATGTTATTTGAATGGAGCACGGATGTGAGATTGACATGTCCATATTTTATGGAGGATACATATTCATTTTGGCCAGTACATGGGAAGAAACCATGTTGGTTTGATTGTCATAGAAGATTTCTTCGTCGGGACATACATTTAGAAATGATAAAAAAACATTTCTAAAAGAATATGGTACAAAAAGAAGAGGCACCGTGCATGCAAACAGGAATGCAAATGCTTTACGAACAATTAACTATGACGGAAGATTTACAAAAATCGGTAGAATGCGACGAAGATCGTGTGTATCGAAAACCACAAGGACACGGTGAATGATATAAATGTATAAACGTTGGAAATCTAACAGTCATGTCACTTAATTACGTTCATTGAGATGACATCATTTTCAACGGGTATCCTTGGAATTTGGACCGTTGAATAGTTCATTTTCAACACAATCTCAAAACCAAAACGTTAGTTTATCTAAAAAATAATTACTAAACACTTAAACACAATGAGAGCTCGACAATTTATCGATCATGGTGGGATGTTGGCGGGTTTCACAGGAGCCCCGCCATCACCACCGCTGCCACCATAGTAGTCTCTTTCACCTATATCGATATATCAATATTTGATGAAGAAGATGATATGATGGATATTGACGCTTTGATCGAATAGTTTCGACGAGCATCACACCGTTCCTATTATTGATTTTGAACGTCCCTGTGAGACGTTATCGTAAGATATTATTTACAAATATTGATATTGCAATTAATTATAAATATTGTCTAATGATTTTGCTCACATGTGTACGTTTGATGTGGATGATGTTCTTAAATACAAGAACAACAACATCATTCAAAGCTCATTACAAGATCACCTTTTTTACTCCTGACAGGTGGCTCTAAAAGTTATACGTTGCAAATTATGATGTACATTTGTCATAAGTATATTTAGTATAAAAATTTATTTAATATTTTATCGACTTTTATTCATAAAATTTATTTAAATTAATTTTATAGTGCATATATAGATGACAAAAGAATGATATATCGCACATCTATACCACTTGGATGCGTGATATGAAAGCTCGGTTGCGTTTGATGATGAACAATACCAAACGCAACTACTATAAGGACTCCAAACCGACATGGGCCACCAGAGCATGTATTCAACCAACTCGTCCAACATTGGAAGTCAGATAACTTCAAGGCAAAAAATGAAAAGGCCAAAAAATATCGATATGACTAGAAAGTTCATGTGGATAGTCAGCATCTCCATACCTCGGGATTGAAGTCGAAGAGAAACAAAGAATTGGTAAAAATATTTATATTAATTAAAATTTTTTTTATGTAAAATTGTTAACTAATCATATTATTATAATGTTATAGATGCAGAGGACGGAAAAAGAATTGAACTTTCTTCGGTCCACGAACTTGAGTTTATTGACCCCGGACAGAACGGACGGTCACAATAATCACAAGTCATTGGTTCAAATCTTATGATCTTAATACTTTACAAAAGGATAAATTTTATTTAGAGGTTTATAATAACATTATTATTATAGTAATTCTTTAATTATATAAAATGTTTTAAATAGATATAGTAACTTTAATTTGTTATTATAGTCTCTTAGGACGTATAAGGGGGATCTATACGGTCTAGGTTCTATACAAAAAGATATCATCGAGAATGCCACGACGGTACCCTCCGTGGTCCAAGAGACTTACACCAAGAATGACGTATCGAGCAGCTCGAAAATACAATTCGAACAATGCAAGATGCTCTTCAAGAAACACATTATGAGTTTAGAGATATGCGAACGCAATGCGCACATGGAGAGTATCATCGAGTAGATGACCAGTTGAGCGTATCAGCCACCACCACCGACGGAGGCAACAACACCAAGACAAGAACCGATCATCGACTCCGATGCAATCCCTTTACGAGGCAGTGGCGAGCACGAGGATGAAGACGACAGGGCCAGTTTAGATGACATGTAGTAAATTAGTTTTTTTATTTCTTGTATAAATATTTTATATATTAAACATTTTTTATTTTTTATTTTTTTAATTTATTCATAATATTATCAACGAACTCCTGTTGAAAATTTTCAAAATTTGGACATCCGTTGGAATATTTTAAAATTCCCGAAATTTTGTTTCCAATGGATATCCGTTGCTTTGTCTCGCCGGAAACGTTTAACGGATACCCGTTGCAACTTTCCAATGAATACTCGTTGACAATTTTCTACGGGCATCTGTTGAAACTTTGCAATGGGTATCAGTTGATACTTTCAACGGATATATCTGTTATAATCCGTTGAACATTATCAACGAATATTATTTGTTGTAACGTTGTTGCAAATCGCAACGGATGTAGTTTTTCAACGATCGTTTCCCAACGTAACATAATCCGTTGAAATCCGTTAGAAAAGGTCATTACCAACGGAAAATAAGTCATTTCCAACGGATATGTGCGTAGGGAATGACCTGTTTTTTGTAGTGAAGGAAATGGAAAAGGTCGACAAAAGGATAGAATCGAGGACGCCAAGACATGGGAGAGAGTCGACAGGAGGAAGTGGAGAGAGGTGAGAGTAGACATATGGAAGGAAGTAAGGATGCCAAGATAGAGAGCCGAGAACTAAAGTATCGGCGATCGGTGAGAGTATCGACAAAAGGAGGAAAAAAGGAAGTGGATGGATAAAGTCAAGATTCTAAAATACAGGTAAGGTGACTAGGGAAATTGAAAATGATAGAGGAGTTTAGCAATTTAAACGTGTAGTATTAATGTAAGTTTTGTAAAATTTATGAATATTTTTAAATATATATATACTCGGGTACTCGTTTGTGAGAATGAAAAACTCAAATCCGAATCTACAACTTTTGTGATTTTACTACCCAAATTTGAATCTGAGGTTCGAGTATTCTTTTCTGAGATTCGGGATGAGTTCCACAAATATTTTTCCAATCCCTAGTGATGATACGAAGAAATAAAGGAAATCAATACTATTTCAATTTATAAAATTATATAAAAAGATGAAAAAAATCCTTAATTAATCGATTAATGGTTATTCAGTATAAACATTTCAAAATGATGGATACACATCTATTTAACTAAAATATTTAAATTTAAATTATATTTTGTGCTGATATATAATTTATCATATTTTCCTTTATTTTAAATTGTAATACTTTTATCACCCGGATTTTATTTATTTTATATTATTTTATCTGTTAAAATTCTAGTAATTTAAACTAACCTTAAATAACCAATTTATATTCAAGTTTTTATGATCCAATTTCAATGATAAAATTTAAATTTATTCTCTAAACTTTTTTTGAATTCAGTTTATTTTCTCTAAATTTTACAATTGAGTGATTCTTCTAAAGTTTTCAATTTCAACATATTTCACCCGATTTTTTTAAAATTTTCAACTATTTCTTTTGAAGTTTCTAAATTGAGCCTATTACCTTGTGAAATTGTAGACTATTTTTTCTTGAAGTTTCAAAATTCAATTAATTTTCTTCTCAATTTTTTAAATGTAACAAATTTATGTAAGATAAAAATTATATAATAACTAGAATTGAGCAACACATAATAGATCCAGATTTTGATTCGATTACAATATGTACAAATTATTTGGGTTAAATAAATATTGACCATTCTATTATTATCATAAACAATTTGTTTTGATTTAGTTAGTTAATAATTGTGTATTCTAGTTTTTAAATAACTTGTTAGTTAATTATCCCAAAAATATAAAAAACCAACAAATATATAGTTGTTATTATAAATGAATTGTATACAATGAATGTGTATTTTGATCAATAAATTTACATTCATGTATTGTATTAATGTCAATGACAAATACATTCTTATCTTTTTATTTATGTCACTAGAAAAAATCCCGCGCGATGCGCGGATAATGATTTATATAATCTTCTTTACAAATGTGTTGAAATTATGTAAGAATTTTTAATAAAATTCAATTATGCTATAAATTTGTCTTTTGTAGTGGAAGATATGTAGGAATAGAAAAAAACAATGATATCATATGAAAAGAGTGACTAAAGAAGAATTGGAAAAAAAACTAATTAAATATGGTGGATATTAGAGATGTCAATATCGTATGCGGATCGTAACAAAACAAAAAGCATGTTGATGATCTATTTTATGATTAGTGCAATTAAGAGAAATTGATTGACTCATAAAATGAATGCAGTTGTGCAATATCTCCTAAAATATTATAAATGAAGAAAATGTTAGGACAAACGTAGTGGAAAAAAATTACAGGTATCAATGCATATAATTTAAAATGTATTAGAACCAACTGTAAGTAATAATTATAATAAACCAATGAGAAATTTTTTATATGATGTCAACCTGTATAGAAACAACCTTGATCAATATGATTTTTGACGAATACCAATGTATGAATGAAGATGACAACTATGAATTTAAAGAATTATATTTTACCTATATACCTTGTGATTTTGGGAGACCGTTTAAAATTTTTCGATAGACACATTTTGCTTACTCTTTGCATTTATATCTAATATCTTTAGTCCATTCGCCGAATTTACTCTTGAAAGTGCAACATAAAGCTGGTCGTGACTGAAAACTGGTTTTAGAAGATAATTCGATTTGCTTAAGACTTTGTCCTTGACTTTTGTCGATTGTCATCGTGTAACACAATCTGACTGGTAATTATTATCTTTTCAATCTAAATGGAAGACCTGAATCAGTAGGTGATAAAATAACCCTCGGTATAAGGACTTTGTTATGAATTTACAATAATATAGAAAAATAATACTAATTTAACACGATTCATATTATATTACAAATAATTGTTAATTTTATATGATGTTATTTGTATTTCAAGAGTCATATATATTTTGAAGTTTTATTATTGTTATTTAACATCATCAAAAATATATCAAATAACGTATGGTAGTATATCTCATTATTTTATTTAATAAAATATAATTATATTTATTTTTTATATGTTTAACATCTTTCTTTTTTGGTAAAATAGTTGATTTTTAATTCTAATTAAATAAAAAATATTATATTGTATGAAAACATGAGACGTTAATTAAAATCAAACATTTAAAGCCAAATGATGTTATAAGAAACTAACAATTAAATCGTAATTTTGTTTGGTAAAATAAATAAATGAGATATTATATAAATATTTATAATTTTCAAATAGAATGATATTAATATTGGTACATATTAATTTGGTGTAAAATTCACATATTTTGAGTATTTTCTTTAATTTAAAAAAAAGAAATTTTTTATATTTAAGATATAAATTCCTTGCAAGGATTAAAATATAATTATAATTTAAAAATAATTAAATTTTTGTTGTTAAAATTAAATGAAATATAAATAAGTGATATGAAGAGATTTTTTTGTGAAGAGAATTTTAAAAAATCATTAACTTTTTGTTGTTAAAATTAAATGAAATATAAATAGATGAGTTGAAGAGATTTTTTTGTAAAGATATTTTTTGTGATATTTAATAATCCTTGCTGAGGTGGCTTCACCAGAAGCAACCTCGCAAGGATTATTATATATATAATTTGATCTTCCTATGTAAGTCTATAAATAGAGGTATTTTTCTTTGTATTGTACACACAACAATTCACTCTTGAATAAGAATTACTGTACCTTTCATCTATTCTCTTTACTCCATTGTCTACTTATTTTGTTCGTCCTTTAATTTTACAACACGTTATCAACACGATTTGGGACTTACCATCAACAAACCGTCCGCAAATTTCGGACGTATTAGGGACGTTTCATCGGGAAATATATAGTATATATATTTATTTATAATATTAAGATCTCTATAACCAAGTATGTTCTACACTCGCCATTTACATGGATCTTGTGTATCAGAAACATTATAGGTTGATCTAATTGTATCT
This sequence comes from Gynandropsis gynandra, assembly GCA_036759665.1. Taxonomy (NCBI): domain Eukaryota; kingdom Viridiplantae; phylum Streptophyta; class Magnoliopsida; order Brassicales; family Cleomaceae; genus Gynandropsis; species Gynandropsis gynandra. The sequence goes on along the minus strand of CM071871.1, from coordinate 38,092,098 downwards.
AATTATTAGTTTTTATTTTTCTATAGTTTACGATGTCAAACCTTATCAAACTCGAGTTTGAGACTCTTGACTTATCCGACAAAAACTATTTATCGTGGGTGCTGGATGCGGAAATTCACTTGGATGCTAAGAATCTCAAAGAGACAATTGACGTTCTAAACAGTTCATCGAATCTAAATAAGGCGAAAGCCATGATTTTTCTTTGCCATCATCTTCATGATGGTCTCAAAAGAGAGTACCTCACAATCAAAGATCCTGCAGATCTTTGGAAATGTTTAAAAGAAAGGTACGATCATCAAAAAACTGTGATTCTTCCAAAAGCACACTATGAATGGAAGAATCTTCACTTCCAAGACTTTAAAACAGTTAGTGAATATAACTCAGCAATTTTTCGCATTCGCTCGCAAATGAAATTATGCGGTGAAACTGTTATCGATCATGATATGATGGAGAAAACGTTATTTACGTTTCATGCATCTAATGTGCTCTTGCAGCAGCAATATCGTGATAAAGGATTTACTAAATAAGGAGATCTAATCTTTTGTCTTCTTGTTGCTGAGCAAAACAATGAGCTACTAATGAAAAATCACGAGTCTCGTCCCACTGGCTCTGCTCCATTCCCTGAAGCGAATATGATGACAATCAACAATTATAGCGGTCGAGGTTATGGACGCGAACATGGAAGTGGACGTGGACGAGAAAAAGGAAGAGGTTTTTCCATAGTGGTCGAAGCAACCACAATGATGGTGGTATGAATAAGAAAATGAAAGAAAGTATGTGCCACCGATGTGGGATGAATGGACATTGGTCACGTGTTTGTCGTATGCCCAAGCATCTTGTTGATCTTTATCAGGAATCGTTAAAGAATAAAGGGAAAAATGTTGAAGTTAACTTTGTTACCGATGACTCCAACAATTTTACTGAAAGCCTTGATGACCTAATGCACCTCGATGTTGCCGATTTTATTATCCATCCAGAAGATGGAAGTGAGAAGAAGTGATCAAGAGATAAGAAATCTATGTTTTTCATTTTTATCTAGCAATAATGAATAATGATGAATGATGTCTTTTTTTATGAACTATGTTTTTCTTTAATTTTTAGTTTGAATAATGTTTTTGTATTTAGTTTTATTAAAAGTTATAAGTTATGTCCTTTTTCTCTTATGAACCCATGTTACTGTAAGTCCTTACTATTTTTATATTTATTATTTTTTAAAAAGGAAACTTATGTATCAATACAAGATATGTCTTGCAGACAATGCTACAACGCATACAATTATTAAAGAAAAGAAATATTTTTGATTTTGAAAAATGATCAAACACATGTCCATACTATATCAGGTTGTACACATATTATTGAAGGCTCCAGAAGAGCAAGTTTTATTATGCCTAAAGGCACAAAAATAGTTATCGAAAATGCCTTATTTTCGCCCAAGTCCTCAAGAAATTTGTTAAGTTTTGAGGATATCCGTATGAATGGGTATCATATTGAAACAATGACTGAAAAAGGAGTTGAATATCTTTATATTAATTCAGTTGAGATGGGCAAAAAGTGTGTGTTGGAAAAATTTCCCACTTTCTCATCGGGATTATATTATACATATATAAGAATGATCGAATCATATAATACAGTAAACCAAAAGTTTACTGATGCAAACTAGAAGTTTGCTAATGCAAACCGGAAGTTTGTAGATTATTTTAAGATTTGATATGACAAGTTAGGCCATCCCGATTCAACAATGATGTGAAAAATTATTGAGAATTCATGTGGTCACTTGTTGAAAAACCAGAAGATTTTTCAAACTCATGAATTTTCTTGTGTTGCATGTTCAAAACGGAAACATATAATAAGACCCTCACCAGCTAAAATAAAGAATGAATCATTATCATTTCTTGAACGAATACATGGTGATATTTGTGGCCCGATTCACCCACCGTGTGTCCCATTTAGATATTTCATGTTCATAATTGATGCATCAACTAGATGGTCACATGTGTGCTTATTATCATCTCGTAATTTCGATTTTGCGAGATTTCTTACACAAATAATACGATTACAGACACATTTCCCTGATTATCCAATAAAAACAATTCGCTTGGATAATGTTGGTGAATTTATATCACAATCTTTTGTGACTTATTGTATGTCCATTGGGATAAAGGTAGAACATCTTGTACCATATGTTCATACTCAGAACGGTTTTGCAGAATCTTTTATAAAACGAATCTAATGGATTGCAAGATCACTGCTTATGAAATCTAATCTTCCTGTTTGGGCATGAGGATATGCAGTTTTGGATGCAGCGCAACTGGTACGCATTCGATCAACTAGTTATAATGAACATTCCCGCTTACAATTGGTTCATGGCTATGAGCCAAATATTTCCCATTTGCGTATTTTTGGATGCGCGGTATATGTCCCAATTAATCCACCACAACGAATAAAAATGGGACCTCAAAGGAGGATGAGAATCTATGTTGGGTATGAATCTCTTTCCATTATTTAATATATTGAACCAACGACAGGAGACATATTTACTGCAAGATTTTCAGATTGTCATTTTGATGAATCATTATTCCCAAAATTAGGGGGAGAAAACAAACAGTTGGAAAATGAAATATCATGGAATGTATTATCATTAAAAGGTTTAGAGTCTCGAACAAAAGAAAGTGAACTAGAAGTTCAAAAGATAATACATTTTAAAGGTATAGCAAATCAATTGCCAGACGCATTTGCTAAGCATGATAGAGTTACAAAATCTCATATTTCAGCTGTAAATGCTCCGATAAGAATTGAAATCCCAGAAGGAAACGCAAAAATTGCTAGTGATTCTAAGACACGCTTGAAACGTGATAGACCACTTGGTTCCAAAGATAAACATCCTCGCAAAAGAAAATGAGCAAATTGTCATGATGGTCAAAATAAGGATGTATCTCCTGAAGAGACCGTAGATATAATTAATGATGAAGAGAAACAAGTACCTAATGAGAATGAAGAGATCTCGATTAATTATATCAATACAGGAAAATTTTGGAACCGAGACAATACAATCGTTGACGATATTTTTGTTTATAACATAGCGCGCTCTATAACAAAAGAAAATGAGGATCATGAACCTACCTCTTTTGAAGAGTGTAGAGTATAACTGATTGGCCAAAATAGAGAGAATCAATCAAGTCTGAATCAGAATCGTTTGAAAAATAAGGAGTTTTCGGACCAGTAGTCCAAACACCGAAATGAATTAAACCTGTGGGCAATAAATGTGTCTTTGTACGAAAGAGAAATGAACAAAATGAAATTGTTTGATACAAAGCAAGACTTGTCGTTCAAGGTTTTACCCAAATTCCCGGTATTGATTATGATTCAACATATTCTCCCTTGGTGGATGCAATAACATTTTGATATTTGATTTGTCTGGAAAATAATAAAAGACTTGAAATGCGCCTTGTGGATGTGGTAACAAATTATCTATATGGTTCATTAGACCATGATATATATATATATATATATATATATAAATCCCTGAAGGATTTACGATGCATGAAGCACATGATAATAATTCTCGCGAGATATACTCTGTTAAGCTCAGCAAAGCTTTGTATGGATTGAAACAATCCGGACGAATGTGATACAACCGCTTGAATGAATATTTGATAAAAGAAGGATATAATCCTATATGTCCATGTGTTTTCATAAAAGGTTCAAACTCAAATTCTGTTCTAATTACAGTTTATGTTGATGACTTAAATATAATTGGAACTCCAGAAGAGTTGTCACAAGCTATGCAATGCTTAAAGAAAGAGTTTGAAATGAAAGACCTCGAGAGTTTTTTTTTGTTTAGGTCTTCAAATTGAGCATCTTAAAGATGAGATATTTTTGCATCAAACCTCTTATACAGAAAAGATATTTAAAAGGTTTTTACATGGATAAATCACAACCTTTAAGTACACCAATGGTTGTGAGATCATTAGATATTCATAAAGATGTATTTAGACACGTGAAGAAAGCGAGGAAACACTTGGTCCTGAAGTACCATATCTTAGTGCTATTGGAGCATTAATGTATCTTGCTAATAATACACGTCCGGATATATCTTTTGTTGTAATTTTATTGGCAAGATATGGTTCCTCGCCAACTCGAAGACATTGGAACGATGTGAAACATATATTTCGATATCTTCGAGGTACCATCGACATGAGCTTATATTAAATAATTCGTCAAAGACAGATTTAGTTGGTTATGCCAATGTAGGATATTTATCAGATCCACATAAAGTCCGATCTCAATCTGAATTTATTTTCACTTGTGGTGGAACTGCAATCTCATGCCGTTCTACGAAACAAACTTTGGTAGCAACTTCATTAAATCATGCAGAGATACTTGCAATTTATGAGGCAAGTCGTTAATGTGTTTGGTTGATATCTTTATCTCAATATATTCGGTAAACATGTGGTTTTCCAATTGATAAACATATCCCCACAACTTTATTTGAAGATAACACTGTGTGTATTGCCCAATTATCTGATGGTTACATCAAAGGTGATAAGACAAAACATATATCAACCCAAACTTTTCTTTACACATGATCTTCAAAAGGAAGGCGAGATAAATGTTCACCAAATCAAATCAAGTGAGAATACGACAGATTTATTTACTAAAGCTCCTCATACAAGAGCATTTGCGAAGATGCTTTATATGATTGGAATGCGTCGTTTGAAAGATCTCAATCAATGATCTTCTCAGAGGGAGAAAAATATGTCGTTGCACTCTTTTTTTCTTTATTAAGTTTTTCCTACTAGGTTTTATTCGTAAAGGTTTTTAACGAGACAATATTTTGTTGCATATGATTTCTACTAAAAAACACATTCAAAGGGGGAGTATTATAAATGAATTGTACACAATGAATGTGTATTTTGACCAATAATTTACATTCGTGCATTGCATTAATGTCAATGACAAATACATTTTTATATTCTTTTTCATGTCATTTGATCTTCCTATGTAAGCATATAAATAGATGCATTTTTTTTGTATAGTGCACACAACAATTCACTCTTGAATAAGAATTACTCTCCCTTTCATCTTTTCTCTTTATTTCATTGTTTATTTCTCTTGTTCGTCCTTTACTTTTACAACATAAACACAATTTAATTTTTATATTTCTTTTACAATTATTAACGAAATAAAACGAAAAAAAATTTATAACCAAATTATCATTATCATTATTTATTGAAACTCAATAACCAATATTTATTGTAATTGAATTAAAATTCATATTTAACATGAATGGTTTAATATTAATTATTATGTCGTAAATTTTATTTTACAAGAAATATATTGAATTTATAAAATTGTAAGAAAAACTAAATTTAAAAAATTTTGTGAAAAAATAAATGGATTTAAAAATTTCAAAAACATTATATAAAATTTGAAAAATTTGAAAGAAAACTAGCTAAATTGGATTGTGAAATCGAATCAAATCATGCAAATTTAAATAGATATTTAAGATTAATTTGAATTAACAGAAAAATTAATAAAATTTTAATGGAAAAAATCTGTAAAGTTTATTAAATTTGAGTGAAAATAGGATTAAAACTTCATGAGATGAAATAAGATTAAAAACCAGTACTTGAGATTTCATAATTTAGTTAGAAACATATTACAAATCTATATTTTTACCAAACAATAAAAAATTTTTAATTTTATTTAAATAATCACCGGCGAGCCTTCTAGAAACCTATGAATTTCGTGTGCTTATATGGACCAACATGACAAAAAGACCCTTTGCTCGCTCTCTCTTTCCGGAATTAATACAAAAGACAAGACTTTTCCTGTTTTCCTGTTTTCTTCGATCTGTAGTCGATTTGATTATTACAATAAATTAAGAAAAAATTAAGACATATGATAAATATCGAAACTTTGTTTAATATTGTTATTTGATAATTGAATCTTCGTCGTCGCCAACCAATGGCGACTTCTTCCTCCGTTCTTCTCTAGATGCCGTTTCCTCTCTCTCTCTCTCAAACTTTCCATCTCTTTGGGAAAATTCAATAAACAATGACCCACTTCGTTGAATTCTCCATTGTCGAGTCGTCTCGTTCTTCTTCTTCTTCTTCTTCTTCTTCTTCGTCTTGCCATTCGCCACCACAGTCGAATACATAGGAGAGAGAAGAGTCGTGGAAGACGAGATACGTGGCTGCATTTATTGGTCTCGCTTCTCCTTCTTCCATTTTATCACGTCTTGAGGTATTCGCTTACGCCACTTTGCTTTTCTCTCGACGATGGCTTTTGGAGCGCGCTAAGTCATATTCGAGAAGATCCAGATCTGCCCCTTCTTAGTACGTCTTTGTTCTTAGATCGTTTCTCGTTTTTTCTTTTCCTGGACTTGACGAGGATTAAATTTCTAATTTTGGATTCGGGTTTTACTTTTTTAGCTGATCTGAGCTCTTATCGGGTGTTTTCCTCTGTCAAAATTTTCTGGGTTCTGGGTATTTTCCCTCGAATCATCTTCAGGTGTTCGATGCATTTCCCGTTTCATTCCTGACGCCTCAAAGCTTAAATCTTTTTATATTCGTATCAACGTTTCTCGTCCATTGTTGATCGATTCTCCAAAGCTTGATTGATTCTGGAATCCTGGACCCACCTTCATGATGGATTCGAGAAGCTCGACTGATCATCAGGATCCATATATGAGTGCATCGTCCAGATGGAGCATCTCTTCGTTCCACTCGAAGGCTTCTCGATCCAATTCCGTCAGGGAAGTGGCTTTCAGTGAGATGGGATCAAAGCGAATCCGACATGGATCAGGTGGGATTGATTTGGAGATGTTAAGCACGTCTCAGAAAGAGATCGATGAGGAGGATGCTCGTTTGGTGTACATAAATGATCCAGAAACGACAAACGAGAAATTTGACTTCTCAGGGAATTACATCAAGACATCAAAGTATTCGGTCTTGACGTTCTTACCTAGGAACTTGTTTGAACAGTTTCATAGAGTTGCTTATATATACTTCCTTGTCATTGCTGTGCTCAATCAGCTTCCCCAACTGGCAGTATTCGGAAGAGGAGCATCCATCTTGCCCCTCGCCTTTGTTCTGTTGGTTTCCGCCATTAAAGATGCTTATGAGGATTTTCGGCGGCATAGGTCTGATAGAGTTGAAAATAATAGGCTAACATTGGTTTTGGAGGGCAATGAGTTTCAAGAAAAGAAATGGAAGCATATTCGGGTAGGAGAAATCATCAAAATTCATGCCAACGAGACTCTTCCTTGTGACATGGTGCTATTATCAACAAGTGACGTCACAGGAGTCGCCTATGTGCAGACGACTAACTTGGATGGAGAGTCGAATTTGAAGACGAGGTATGCAAAACAGGAGACCCTTTTGAGATTTGCTGACAAAGGGTCAATCAATGGGTTTATTAAATGTGAGAAACCCAATAGGAACATATATGGATTCCAAGCCAACATGGAAATCGACGGTAAAAGGCTTTCACTTGGACCTTCCAATATTATCCTCCGCGGATGTGAGCTTAAGAACACTACTTGGGCAATTGGGGTTGCCGTGTATGCTGGGCGCGAGACAAAAGCTATGCTTAACAACTCTGGAGCACCATCGAAGAGGAGTAGGCTCGAGACTCGAATGAACTTAGAAATTATCCTACTCTCTTTGTTTCTGGTAGCTTTGTGCACAGCTGCGGCTGCCAGTGCTGCTGTGTGGTTGAGACGTTACAGGGATGATCTCGACATTATCCTCTTTTACAGGCGAAAAGACTATTCGGAGGAAATAGAAGGGGAAAATTACAATTACTATGGATGGGGGTGGGAGATATTTTTCACATTCTTTATGGCAGTCATTGTCTACCAGATTATGATACCGATATCTCTGTACATATCAATGGAGCTTGTTCGTATTGGCCAGGCATACTTCATGACCCGTGATGCCCATATGTACGACGAGTCTTCAAATTCAAGTTTCCAGTGCAGGGCATTAAACATTAATGAAGATTTGGGACAAATCAAATATGTATTCTCAGATAAAACAGGTACCCTCACTGAAAACAAGATGGAATTTCAATGCGCCTGCATATCGGGTGTAGATTACTCTGATAGAGATCCTAATGCCGAAAGCAGGGATGGTGGATACTCCATTGAAGGTGGCGGATACTCCATTGAAGGTACAGACATAATAATCTTTACGAAATTTTCTCATTGCAAGACTATAATGTTTTCCTGTTACTAACTCTTTGAAATGTCAAACTTGGCCTGATACAGTTGATGGAAAGATTTTGAAGCCAAAGATGAGGGTGAAAACTGATCCCACGCTACTGGCGTTGACCAAAAGTGGCGAGGCAACGGACGAAGCAAAACGTGTACATGAGTTTTTCCTTGCACTGGCAGCGTGCAATACAATTGTGCCGATTACTACTGATACATCTGATCCCAATGTCAAATTGGTAGACTATCAAGGGGAATCTCCAGATGAACAAGCATTGGTCTATGCCGCGGCTGCATATGGTTTCATGCTCATAGAGAGAACCTCGGGGCACATAGATATCAACATTCAAGGAACAACAAAAAGGTAATTGTACATTCTATCACTGTTTCTTTTGCTATTGATTCAAGGTGTTTGTTTTTGCCTGTCATCTTATGTTATATCGGATTCTCCTTGGCTACTGCAGGTTTAACGTTTTGGGGTTGCATGAATTCGATAGCGACCGGAAAAGAATGTCAGTTATACTGGGCTGCCCTGACATGACTGTAAAACTGTTCGTGAAAGGTGCTGACTCGTCCATGTTCACTGTCATGGATGAATCATGCAATGACATCATACTCGTTACTAAGAGACAACTTCATGCTTACTCATCTCGTGGTTTGAGAACCCTTGTCGTTGGGATGCGGGAACTGAGTGACTCGGAGTTTGAGCAGTGGCACTCGTCCTTTGAAGCAGCAAGCACTGCTCTCATTGGTAGGGCTGGATTGTTACGAAAGGTTGCAGGCAACATCGAGACTGATCTTAAGATGGTAGGTGCCACTGGAATCGAAGATAAGTTGCAGTTTGGTGTCCCGGAAGCCATTGAATCTCTCAGAGTTGCAGGGATCAAAGTATGGGTCTTGACTGGTGATAAACAAGAAACAGCCATATCCATCGGTTACTCATCGAGACTCCTGACGAACAATATGAGGCAAATTATAATCAATAGTAGCTCTGCGGATTCTTGTCGTAGGAGCTTAGAAGATGCTAATGCCAGCATTGCAAGTGATGATGAAAATGATAACGGATCTGAAAGCTCCGTGGCCTTGATTATTGATGGTACTAGTCTTGTTTATGTCCTCGACAGTGCTCTCGAGGATGAGGTAGGCAAATTTCGATAGAGAATCTTTGCTTTTTGATCTTTTTGTATGTGAATTAACTGTATTCAATCTAAAAATGTAGCTCTTTCAAGTGGCACGTAAATGTTCTGTGATACTCTGCTGCCGAGTTGCTCCTTTTCAGAAAGCCGGTATTGTTGCCCTTGTGAAGAACAGAACCGCGGACATGACTCTTGCCATTGGCGATGGTAATAACTTCACTCTTTGTTCGAAGATCAAAATGTCTAATGCTTTGTTTCTGATTATTAATAGAATCTTTCGGATAATTGATAGGTGCCAATGATGTCTCTATGATCCAAATGGCTGATGTCGGGGTAGGGATCAGCGGTCAAGAAGGGCGACAAGCCGTAATGGCATCGGATTTTGCAATGGGACAATTTAGATTCTTGGTTCCACTATTGCTCGTCCACGGGCATTGGAACTACCAACGAATGGGTTACATGATACTCTACAACTTCTACAGAAATGCGATTTTCGTTCTCGTTTTATTTTGGTGAGTGGCATTTTCGGTTGCATTTCGTTCTTGACTTCAAGAAGTCACGACTAACCCTCACCCGCCTCTTGCGGGTATGTTATATTCACTTGCTACACCCTCACGACCGCAATCACCGAGTGGAGCAGTGTGTTGTACTCTGTCATATACACGTCGTTCCCCACAATCATTGTCGGTATTCTTGATAAAGACCTCGGGAGGAGGACTCTTCTTACGCATCCGCAACTCTACGGTGTAGGCCAGAGAGGAGAGTGTTACTCCACGAGACTATTCTTGGTAACAATGCTCGATACTGTCTGGCAAAGCGTAGCCATATTCTTCATCCCTCTTTTTGCATATTGGGAAAGTACCATCGACACATCGAGTCTTGGAGATCTTTGGACCATTGCAGCCGTTGTGGTGGTTAATCTTCACTTAGCCATGGATGTCATCAGATGGAATTGGATTGTTCATGCCGCCATTTGGGGATCCATAATTGCAACTTGTATATGTGTCATTGTGATCGACGCCATACCAAACCTTCCCGGTTACTGGTACGTTTCCACTCCCCTCTTCTGATCGTACGAGCTCGTAAAAGTCTCGGCTTTTCATCTGTCTGTTTTGTTGAAAGTCTCATTCTTTTGGTCCTGACATGACAGGGCAATCTTCCAAGTAGCAAAGACATGGATGTTCTGGTTCTGTCTGCTTGCCATTGTTGTAACAGCATTGCTTCCAAGATTTGTTATTAAGTTTCTGGGTATGTATTACAAACCGTCTGATATTCGGATCGCACGAGAAGCTGAGAAACTCGGAACATTTGGAGAATCTGAAACCCTAGAAACCGAATCGAATTTGATTCCAAATCAGCAAACAAGATGAAAAAAGCTCTAAGAACCAAATTTTTTTATACCCTTTTGTGAAAATAGTTCTTTTGTATCCATTTGATTGCTATCCAAAGGATAAGAGCTTGTTAGTTATAGTTAGATTATAGGTTTTATGTTGTACCTTGATCCTGTTGTACCATACACAAGCATTTTTTTCCCTTGTAAAGCAAATTCATACAAGTTTCTTTTTTTTTATAATCAATGAGAATTGAATTTTCAATTTTTTTGCATCAAATAATTTTTTTCCATCAATTAATAATAATATTGTATTTAACTAAACCGGTATAATATGTAACAAGGAATTACATCTATCAATAAATAGTTTAAGTTTTCTCTTTGTGATCGTTTCACATATCGATTGACACCACACCTTATGAATGTCAATTACCATTGTGAGAATCTCTCCAAGAAGTTGTGGATGGAGAATATTGTTAGTGCAAACATCATTTTTCATTGTTACATGGGCATTTTTTTCTTTTATGCAAACATCATTTTTCATTGTTACATCCTTCCATTCAAAACAATCTTTATGAGCCTTCTTTACGGTTAACCCGATATAAAATGCATTCTCACAATATACCAAATTGTTTCTTACTTTCTCCGTATGATAAAAATGGTAAATTTCTATGCACCAAATTTGGTATTCCCTTTCTCTGCAATTTTCATCAAGTAGTATATGTTTATAAAATGGAATTTGAATGGAATGTCAATGTAAGGGTGGACATGAGTGATAAAAGCCATATTCAAAGATTTGATTTGGATTTTGAAAATGATGCAAATCTCACGGTCCGTCAATTTTCTAGAGACTAGCATAGTAGCAAGAGCTAAACAACTCTTCAAACATCTACAAATGTGTTTTTATCAACCCAACAGTGGTATCAGAGCGTCAGCGTCTGGTCGTCTGTTTAGTATTAGTTTTTTGAATTTTTGATGAAAATTGGATCGATTTCCGTGGCTAGCGTCACGCGCGTAGCGCGCACGAAAAGCCGCACGAATAGATTTCTCTCGCGCATGAACACGCTCGGAGTGGGCGGCGGCCGTAACCCTAGCCGGCCGCACGAGGATCGACGGTCGACGGCAGGGGTCGGCGCACCTCCCACGGCAATCGGCAGCGGCGACGCGGCACAGGAGAGGCCGAAATCGAACGGCGGTTTTGTGCCCACGCTGCAGCCGAGTCGGGCGAGGAGAGAGAGGAAGGTCGAGCGAGCGAGGGGAGAGGGAGGACGGCGTCGCACGCGGCGTCTGATGTCGAGGGTCGCGGCGGTCGGTGACTGACGGCGAATAGGCGAACAGGCGAATCGCAGCGATCACAACAGGCTTGAGCGGCGCACGCACGAGCGTCGGGCGAATTGGGGCCTTCGCAGTCGCTCGACGCCCGTGACTCACGGCC
>CM071871.1:38033451-38078377 GCA_036759665.1 Gynandropsis gynandra | reverse complement strand
GTCTTTTAGGCCATTTTGATTATGAATCTTATGCAACTTGTGAGTCCTGTCTCACTAGTAAGATGATCAAATCTCCGTTTAGTAGAATCGGAGAGAAAGTTACAGAACTTCTGGGACTCATACATACTGATGTATGCGGACCGATGAGAGTTCAGGCTAGGGGTGGATATTCATATTTCATCACATTCACTGATGATATGTCGAGATATGGATTTGTGTTCTTGATGAGATATAAATCCGAGTCTTTTGAAATGTTTAAGAGATTCTGCAATGAAGTGGAGAAAAAAATCGGAAAGAGTATCAAAGTGTTGAGATCTGACCGGGGCGGTGAATATCTTAGTAATAAATTTGTCGATTATCTAAGGCAAAATGGGATTTTGTCTCAATTGACTTCTCCTGGAACACCATAGCATAATGGTGTGTCCGAAAGGAGAAATCGAACTTTATTAGATATGGTCCGATCTATGATGGGGTTCACGGATCTTCCAATAAACTTGTGGGTTTATGCTTTAGAAGCAGCTGCTTACATCTTAAACAAGGTTCCCACTAAAACCGTCTCTAAGACTCCATATGAGATATGGAAGGGACAGAAACCAAACCTGAGACAATTAAGGTTTGGGGTTGTCCAGTCTTCGTCAAGAGACTTCAGCCAGACAAGCTTGATGCTAGGTGTGACAGGTGTAGGTTCATAGGTTATCCCAAGGAAACTATGGAATATTATTTCTACCACCCGTCTGAGCACATAGTGTTTGTGGCTAGAACGGCAACCTTTCTTGAAAGGGAATTTCTTGAGAAAGGAATTCATGGTGGGGAAGTAGTTCTTGACGAGATTCAAGAACCCGATGAACCAACACAAGCTCATGGACATGAGGTGTCAAATGAGCGTTCTTGGCTGGGTGATACAGTGTTAGGCTCCAGCGTTTCAACTTCAAATGTTGAAGTAACAGTGCCCGTTCAGGAACAAGTTCAGGAACTTGTTTAGGAACAAGTCCTACAAGATATCCCAGTGCAGGTTGAACCTGCTACACAGCCTTTCTTGAGAAGGTCAATACGTTCTCGACGTGCACCTGACAGACTTAATCTGATGGTGCAAGAAGACATGGTCGGTCATAGAGATGACGATCCGTTGACTTTCCAAGAGGCTATACAAGGCCTAGATTCTGAGAAATGGTGGAAATCTATGAAGATCAACAAAGTATGGACTTTGGTTGATTCTTCACAGGCTTCCAAACCGATTGGTTGTAAATGGGTTTACAAGAAGAGGATTGGAGCAGAGGGACAGGTAGAGACCTATAAAGCTCGTCTAGTTGCCAAGGGGTATAGCCAATGAGAAGGGATTAACTATGAAGAAACGTTCTCCCCTGTGGCAATGCTCAAATCGATTCAGATTCTGCTTGCGATAGCGGCGTACTATGACTATGAGATTTAGAAAATGGACATGAAAACAACTTTCCTTAACGGAGAGCTCCAGGAAAAGGTTTTCATGACTCAACTTGAGGGTTTCACGTCGCCAACTCAAGGTCATATGGTATTCAAGCTTCATAGGTCCATTTATGGACTCAAGCAAGCTTTTTGAACCTAGAACATTCGCTTTAACAAGGCAGTTGAAGAGTTCAACTTTGTTAGATGCGATGAAGAGCCTTGTGTGTACAAGAAGTTTAGTGGGAGCACGGTTGTCTTCCTTGTGCTTTATGTGGATGACATATTGCTCATAGGAAAGGACATTCCAGCATTGCAAGAGACGAAATCATGATTGTCTGATCAGTTCTCCATGAAGGATCTAGGAGAAGCAGCCTATATTCTGGGAATAAAGATCTATAGGGATAGATCGAAGAGGTTGTTTGGATTGTCACAATCCCAGTACATCGATAGTATCGTGAGACGATACAACATGGAAAGTTCCAAGAAGCGCTATCTACCGATAAGCACTGGAATTTCTCTTTCTAGAGAGGATTGTCCTAAGACCCCAGAAGAAAGATAACGCATGAGTCGGCTTCCCTACGCTAGCGCAATGGGAGCCATCATGTACTCCATGACGTGTACTAGGTCTGACGTAGCCTACGCACTAAGTGTAGTGAGTAGATATCAGGCAGATCTTGGTGAGGAACACTGGAAGGTTTTTAAGAACATCCTTAAGTACTTGAGAAGGACCAAGGACCAGTTCCTCATTTATGGTGGTTCTAACTTGGAGTTAGAAGGATTTACTGATGCAAGTTTCTCGACGGACAAGGATGACAGTCGGTCCATTTCAGGCTATGTGTTTTGACTGAATGGAGGCGCAGTAAGTTGGAAGAGTTCCAAGTAGGCTACTATAGCCGATTCGGTTACAGAAGCAGAATATATAGCGGCTTGCGAAGCAGCTAAAGAAGCGGTTTGGATGAGAAAGTTCATAGATGAACTTGGTGTGGTACCTTCGATAAAGGAAACCGTTCCTTTATTGTATGATAACACCGGAGCTATTGCTCAGGCGAAGGAACCAAGATCTCATCAAAAATCGAAATATGTTCTGCGGAAGTTTCACCTGATACGAGAGATCATAATGCGTGGGGACGTGTAAATCCAAAATGTGGATGGAAAGGAAAATGCAACAGATCTGTTCACGAAGGCGCTTGGGTCAAAGGAGTTTGACAAGCATAAGCTGAGGATTAGATTGAGAGAGATGACTAGCTGACATTAGTTTATATACATGTAGCAAGTTGTAATTTAGACATCGATTTCATTTTTAATAATATATGGCATTATTTTCATTTGATGAATTTTCACAAGTGTATGATAGAGTCTAAGATTAAATCTGAAATTTGACATATGATAGAGATCATAACAAAGAGAGTCAAGCTTTTTTGTATGATTTAATATGAATTGTTCTTGTTCTTAGGATCACTACTCGAACTACAGTGATCCGAAAAGAACAACATGTATGTGATAAGTTTCTATGGTGATAGAAATCAGTAGATCTCTTTTACTGAATCACATATATGGGTGATACACATAATGATGTGATCACTGAACTGACCTAAAGGGAGAAATGCTTAATGGTCAAATAACCAATGAACTTTCATAAGATTTCTCCAGATAGTTAGATAGTTAGTTTTTCCTTAGACCTGAGATCAACATAGTAACTAGCATCTTATCTATTATTTTTTGATTCTGGACACCTAGTATCTTAGAGTACTAGTTGAATAGGTATTGGGAATAATTAGATATTTGCGTAGTTAGTGACTGGTCAATATGGGATCCGTCAACTCTTGGTAAGAGTTTGAGCTCTATGTTGTCAGTAATCACAATGACTATACGAATCTCTGGCCAGAGTACATTGAATGAATGAAGAAAGGTGTTTCTTAGGTTCATTCATCAGTCAGTTGTGATTGACATGAGACATAGTTGATGATCCATAAGGCTAACAGTTATGACCATACCTAGGATGCATCCGGAGCTGTAAAGATGGAAGGAAATACTAACGTCAACTTCACTCTGGTTCGTTTTGGGTAAGGTTGTTACTCAAATGAGTAAGGATGTTACTTCACGCTATCCGGTCGTTAGGGAGTGTTGCTAGACGCCAACATCGATTAGTTAATTAGTAGAGACTAATTGACTACCGGTTTAGTGATGAACATACGAGGTCACACGCATACGAGTGCCTCAGTATCTGCTTGTGATTGTTAGACAATCAGTGTGGAATGCAGTTATATTCATCCGCTAGTACCGAAGAATATAATTGTATTTCTTTTTCTTTTGGAGTTAGTACATAAGATGTACGGGCAAATATGTGTATAGAGATACATGTATTTCGATTGTTTGAGATATTATATAAATGCAAGTGGGAGATTGAAAATATTATGCCTATTATGTAATATTTCAATAGTTGAGGGTTTAAATTGTAGTTATTAAAAAGTTTAATAATTATTTAAAACCCTCAACTATTGAAATATTACATAATTGGCATAATACTTTCACTACAAATGAAATTATGATCTTCAATAGTACCTTTTGTTTTCCACACCAATTCCTTTATTTCATTTGGTTGGACATCCCCAATACATATGCATGGGAGGCCACCCAATAGCCGGATTTTACCTTATACTTCCCCTCTTTTAACCATCTCCATACACATCCATTTGAAGCTTCTTCATGCATTTGGTAGGAGCAAACGATTCTTTGATCATTTGATTTAGGAGAGATCTTACCTCATCACGTTTTCACTCTTGCATAGCAACATCCCACAAGTTCCAAATGCGTAAGTTAGGAGTAATTCGTCTCCCCATTCCTAATACTGATATAGGAGAAGCCTCTGATATCCACGAGGCACGTTGTTCCTAAATATCCTTCCCGAAACCAATTCTTCTAATGATTTATTTTCTCAACAAATTCTGACCTGAAAGTAATCTTATTGATCCAAAAAGGATTATAACCCATCGTTACCTACATTATCGAAGACGATAAAAAATACTTACTTTTATAACCTTAGCCAAAAGAGAGGAGCACTTTTTGATGAGTTTTCACATTTATTTAGCTAGAAAGGGATCATTAAACTGGTTAATATCACTACAAAAAATTATAATTTCGACGATTTTGCGGACTGAAAGAGTTGTCCTAAATTTAAAGACAGATTAAGGACGTCTTAAGGACGAAAAAATAATTTCGTCCTTAATCCGTCCACAAATTTGTAGACCGCATAGTAGTCCCTAAGTCGTTCGTGATTGCAGACGGATTTGGGACCACTTTCAAGGGCGTCCACAAATTGCGGACGACTGTACCGCCTGTCCGTAAATTTTGGGACGTATTCGGGACGGTTCGTCGGGAAATATTTGTCTTAGTCCGTAATCCGTCCTTAATCGGTCAATAAATTTTCTATTTAACCTCTCCTTCTTCAATTCGTTTCTCACACACAATTCTCATATATATCTCTACATATCTTGTTATCGTTTCTGATTATAATGGCATCATCGTCGATATCAAATATTTTCGTTTCGAGATAGTGGATGTATAAAAGAATTGTTCCAGAAACTCAAGGTGTATCAAAGGAGTTTATAGAAGGCGTTACACAGTTTATGACGATGGTAACAAATCAACAAGTTTATAGAGAAAACGGTAAATTGGATTGTCCATGCGTCAAATGCAAAAATGAAAAATTCGTTAATGAGAGAACCATTTGGAATCATCTCTATTTAAGAGGATTTACTCCAAATTATTTTATTTGGTTATCTCATGGAGAGAATTTTGCACCACGACCTAGTAATGTTATGGAAAATTTTAGTAGGGGTATTGTACATCATGAGGTGTCTGAGACTTTTCAAGATGTAGAAATGAACCCTTATGTAGAAATGGTGCAAAATGTATTCGTTGAAAGAAACGAAGATGAAAATATTGAAGAAGATCCAAATGAAGAAGCGGAAAGTTTTTTTAAAATGTCAGAAAGTGCTAGGCATCCACTTTATGATTGTTGTAGAAGTGGTCTTTCACAGTTGTCTCTATCTGTACGGTTGATGAATTTGAAGACTAAAAATAATATTTATGAGAATTGCATAGATTTTATATCGCAATTAGTAAGAGATTATTTGCCCGAAGATAATAATGCAGTTGAGTCATATTATGAAACAAAGAAGATGATGAGATCATTGGGTTTATTTCCATATCAAAAGATTGATGTTTGCCAAAACAACTATATGATTTTTTGGAAAGAAACTTCGGATTTGAGCAATTGTCGATTTTGTGGAAAAGATCGATTTTATTTGACAAAGAATGGAAAATCGG
The DNA here is from genome assembly GCA_036759665.1 of Gynandropsis gynandra. Taxonomy (NCBI): domain Eukaryota; kingdom Viridiplantae; phylum Streptophyta; class Magnoliopsida; order Brassicales; family Cleomaceae; genus Gynandropsis; species Gynandropsis gynandra. The sequence continues at coordinate 38,072,626 of CM071871.1, read as the reverse complement.
TTTTGTTTCATCGTATATGGTATTTACCAATTACAGATAGGATAAAAAGATTGTATCAATCATAGAAGACCACAAGCGACATGATATGGCATGCTGAGCATTCAAGTGGTGACAGAGAAATGTGTCATCCCTCATATGGTGAGGCGTGGAAACACTTTAACAAGGTATATCCTGATTTTGCAGTTGGAGTCGAAACATTTATTTAGGCCTTTGCACTGATGGTTTTAATCTATTCGGGATGTTTGGGAGAAATTATTCATTATGACCAGTTATTATGACACCGTATAATTTACCACCAGGTATGTGCATGAAACGTGAGTTTTTGTTCTTAACAATATTGATTCTCAGGCCTAATCATCCGAAAAGAAGTTTGGATATATTTCTTTAACCACTGATTGAAGAATTGAAAGAATGCTGGAAGGGAGTTCCAGCGTATGACGTTTCGAGACGACATAATTTTATATTACGAGGTGCTCTTATGTGGACAATAAGTGATTTTTCAGCTTATGGTATGCTATCTGGATGGACGATGCATGGTCGATTGGTTTTTTCATATTACATGGGGGAAACATATGCTTTTCAGTTGAAATATGGATGAAAGATGAGTTGGTTTGATTGTCATCGTCGTTTTCTTCCTCCTGATGATACATTACGATGCAACAAGAGGAATTTCAAAAGGAATATAGTTCTGCGGGAATCTCCTCCATCAGTTTTGACCGGCGAAGAGATATTGTATGAACGACTTCTTGCTTTGAGTATTCTTAGGAGTATAGATTGTGGAGGGAACAATCATCCAAGAATTGTTGGTTATGGAATTACCGATAATTGGTATAAGAAGAGCATATTTTGGATCTGCCGTATTGGAAAAATCTGAAGCTTCGCCACAATCTTGATGTCATGCACATAGAGAAAAATTTTTTCGATAATATCATCAATACGGTATTGAATGTCACAGGAAAAATGAACGATAACATTAAATCACAGAAGGATCTAGAAAAGTATTGCTCATGGAAGGAGTTACATATAAGTGAAGACGGTAAAGCTCTAGTTCCGATATTCAGATTATCGAATGATGAGAAATATAAATTGTTGAAATGGTTGAAGGAAGACGTGAAATTTTCTGATGGTTATGCATCTAACATCAGAAGTTACGTCGATATTCATGAAGGAAAGTTATTAGGGATGAAAAGTCACGATTGTCATGTATTCATGCAAAGACTACTTCCCATATGTTTTTCTAAATTGATGGATAAAATGCACACGAAGCAATTGGAGGTATCATTAATTATTTTATTTATATAGGATAATTATTGATTAATGATTTACAGATATTAATTGTTAAGTAAACTAATTAATACTTGAATTTTTAGGCATTGTCATATTTTTCCGAGATTTATGTGCGAGAAACTTAAGAGTAGATGTGGTTCGTAGACTTAAAAGTAACATAGTTACTATACTATGTAACTTGGTGAAGATTTTTCCACCATCATTCTTCGATATCATGGAGCATCTGACAGTTCAGCTACCACACGAAGCCGCATTAGGAGGTGCAGTTCAATTTCGTTGGATGTATCCATTCGATCGATTTATGTTCCATCTGAAGAAAAAATCCAAACAAAAAGCTCGTCCAGAGGGTTCAATTGTTGAACAATACGTGGATGAGGAGATATTGTTCTCCACTTCTTACTACTTCGAATCACATGTTCAAACGCGAAGTAGAAATCCAGACAGATGTTTTGATGGTGGTGTGGCATTTTTATATCCAGTACTAGATGTTCCAGATATATTTTGCGGAGTTGGTCGAACAACTAGTAAGGCGAAAGATATATGGCTATCACAACGAGATCTACACATCACATATAAGTATGTTTTACTCAATTGTGAATATCTACGGCCTTTTGAAATGTAACATCCTATAAATATGGATTAAATTGCGTATGCGTATTTTATTTGTAATATTAATAGAATTTTTCTGATATTTTTCAGGATGTTTGATGATGTATTGAAGAATACATATATGAATATTGATGAATCTCAACTCCAAGAACTTAAAGAAAGAGATTTTTCCAAATGGATAAGACAATATGTAAGTAAATGATAGATTAACATTAATAAATTACTTTTATATATAATACGCTTTATCGATGATTGTTTCAGTAGTAATGCAGATTGAGATTGACAATCACCCGTTATGGCTACACGATCATGTTAAAGGACCAATTATAGAAGTTACGAGTTGACAAATGTATTTTACATGTGGTTACAACTTTCATACTTACGAACATGAAAAATTGAAGTCAACAATGAACTATGGTGTATGTGTGAAAGGTGAAAGTTATTGTGAATCGACCGACGAACCAGATTTCTATGGGATTTTGAAAGATATTTTGCAATTGGAATATCGAGGTATCATTACTAATCCAAAAAATTTCTTATCGATACCACGTCTGATATTTTAGAATATATTGACTTATATTTGCCATTTTTGTAGGTTACGTCGGTCTAAGAGTGATGTTATTCCGATGGGATTGGTTCGATCCAATAAACGGTCGCGGAACAAGAATAAACAAATTAGGCGTCGTAGAAGTTAACTCTATACGAAGATATGCAAAATACGAGTCTTTTATTCTTGCGTTACAAGCCGAACAAGATACATCTTTAATATCCAACCCTTTTTCCTTTTGGGGAATACAAAGCTTCTCCTAAGACATCCAATTAATTCTTTTGTCCGACGACCCATAAGACCATAAATATTTAGCCATCGATGTCTGAAACTTATAGCATAAAGTTCGTGGATGTTTGAATCAAGATATGTCATAGATAAGTATAGTCATGACAATTGATTTGATCATAATATCCTTGTCTGTATAAGATGAAAGTGTTGTAAAAGTCGATCTAAGCGGCCAACTAATCGGCGCCTAGGCACCCGACGATGCGCAACTAGTCGGTGCCTAGTCGTCTAACGGTGCCCAACCGTCTAGAGTAACGGAATATCGGCCCTATTAGGCGGCCAGAGGAAAATAGGTGACTAATCGCCATCCGACGGCCGATTACGCAAAAAGTTAGACCAAAACGATGTTGTTTTGGTTGTTTCTCTCTTTGTCCCACGGTTCCTCCAATTTTGAGCCTTGTTGGTCGTCTTCATTCGATGTTCCTCTAGTTTTGAACGTCGTTCGTTCGTAGCCATCTTTATCTTCATTCGCTGTTCCTCTAGTTTTGAACGTCGTTCGTTCGTAGCCATCTTTATCTTCAACGTCTTCGATTCCATTCATCTGTTCGTCATCTTCGTATCGATTTGTCCGTTCATCATCTTCATTTATTCGTCCATTCGTTCATCTCAACAATTCCACAAAACATTGGTTCAAGATCAGTGATTCAGAGGTACAATCCTTTTGGTACCGACATATAAATTTCTCTAATAAACTACGAATATTAGATATTTAGATCATTATCAATGTTTTGTTATGTTTATACAAGATTATCATATTTGTGGATATGAATAATTTCTCGAAATATAACGATGTTATCTTCCCGACATCCTCCTTTTTCCATGATGCAATCCCATTTTAATCCTCCAAATTAATAATTGTCACATTTGATTCTACACATTCACAAACATCTCAAACCAGAAGCAGATATTTTGTCTTGGGATATCCAAAACACTAAGATCATCACATCTCCAACTCCATAAGGCTAAAGATAAAACGAAACTAACTTTTACAATCCGATAGATTAATGCTTGGACGAAGCGTTCGAGGGAGATGCTACAAAATATCCTTCACAACTTGTATCTTCTTCTTCTTCGCGGTGGCACGGTTCATGGCCAGTAATTGAACAAGAGTGTTAGGAACAGAAAGCTCATAACACAGACTATGACTGATATGAGCACATACGAGGAATGATCGAAGGAAATGGGAGACTTACAACTTAGTTTCTTCAAAACCACCATATTCCACCAAGCATTCCACACTCCGGCTGCCAACTAAACGAGTTTTAAGTTCACATCTGTTAGACATTTGATTGTGCTTTCAAACGAGAGGCGAAGGTTGAAGACAATTGATCGTGCATCATAAAGGAAAGCTTTTTCGTTTATATTTTGTATAGAGCAGCAAAGTTACAACACAAGAATCGGGTAATCTGAAGAACGAAAGCTTCGAGTCAATCAGATTCGAAAATGAAATTTACAGCACAACAACATATGCTACCTTATCCATAAATATCGAACTCTACTATTTGACTAAGGTTCTTAGATAGTACACATGGATGCAGAATATGGCAAGGAATTTCAGTACATTGACGGGAAAAAGCGTGTTGTTATTGAAACGAAAGTCACAATTTTTACTTAGTGAACATAGTTGTAAGGTGCAATAACACAATAAGGCACAGAGGCAAACCTTTTTGTGATCAAAATCATCGACTCCAGTTAGTCTCCAAGCATGGCTTCTTAACAAGATCAACCGAATGAGCCTCGGCAGTACTCTGATCCACACAAACATTTCTTTTTTCCATATAGTGGAGCACCGGCCTGATTTCCACTTGGACGAGAAACTCCATAATCATAAGTTAGTTCAGTCAAGGGAGGGATGTGCATAAGGGAGAAAAAGGCAACATGGAAGAGGGATTGATTGTTATGCTCATACATAACTGGCTGCCAGAAAACGTTCGGTGAACAACTGTGGTTCATGAACCGAGCCACATTTCCAACATTCTTAGCACTGATTACAATCGGCGCTGGTATATAGAAATCTTCAGATATCTCCTCCGAAATATCCTCTTCTGCCAAGCCAGGCTCATAGTTCCACTTAAAGGGCGTATAAGCTCGGGTTGTATCAAAAATGTAATCATCATCTGCCATAGATCCCTGCATCTTGGACTTGTCTTTGGTTTCTCCTGCATATATACATATAAAAGAACCAGCACGGATAGGATCCCATGACCGTAAGCCCCAACCCCTATTCGCTGTCCTGAAAACTTCCAAACGCAATTTCAATCCCATCTGGGTTACCCTGTTTTTGCAATTCAAACACGGGCATGCTGGGCCACACTCGTATATCATCGGCTTCCGAGAAACTAGAATGCCATGACCCGTGTAAGGGAAATCACCGTCATTTTTTCGGATGCAGGAACAGTTCAGATTCCCGGGTTTGCAAGTCGGGGTACATTCACATCCAGAAGAAGATCGTACCAGTCTAAATTGCTCGGAGTATTTTACCACCGGGGAGTAGGTAAAATAAGCAGGACCTTTTTCGGCGTCAACGTCATTCACAAGTGAAACAGGTATGCTTTCGGCCCCAGAAGTGAGATCAGGAAGAATAAGTCCCTCCCTTGAGGGCAAACCTGTCTTCCACTTCTGGATCGATTTCCAGACGGTAAAGGCGGGTGGTTGACCAGGAATTCTCATCAGTTTATACTTGAAAGTATTGTGGCCAGATTTCCCTTTCTCTACCCACGACTCTTTGATTTCATAGAGGCCATCATAAATATAGATCTTAGGATTGTGAGATGCATCTTTAAAGCCCCGTATGACTCTTACGGGACTATATCGACGCAAGCTCCTCTCCAGTGCAAGATTACCCCGTTCTAGCTTTTGGTCAGATGCTTGCTTATCTTTATCAGCATTTCCACCGTGGCCACTATAAATCAAAATATCAGGATTAGCCTCATCATTATCATAATATCCAGATGAAACAATGCTAGTAGCGACGGGGTCTTCATCTGCGTCATCCTTGAGAACCAAATAGTCAATGCCAGCCATCGAAGGAGAATGTAATCCGATTAAACACATCTCAAACCTGAAGAAGAATATGTCTCCAATCTCAACCCCAGGAACAATGCCAAGTCTTTTTGTCATGTTTGTCCGCACACCTTTGCTCATACAAGAAGATCCTGCTTTCAAATCAGCACGCTTGATACCCGTACCAGCCGTTTCCTTTGCATCTTCCAGTTGAGAAAATCTTCTTCTGAGCGCATCAAATCGCATAAGCACATTGATAACCAGCTCTCTATTGCCATTTTCTCTGTCTGGCACACTAATCCCACTGTCAAAACTAACACCAGATACGCCACCCTCACTAGGACCAAATGAAGTCGGAGTTTTTTTTGCCTTTCTACTCTTCCTTTTTAAGGAAATAGATTCCTCATGCTCTGTGTGACCATTAGGTATCTCCGATGTTCTAAAGGACCTAAGGGGAGTGACGAACGAAGCTTGAGCTTTTTGGGATTGATTAAGATCTGGGGTGTGTTGGTATGCTTGTGCTTGTGATTGTTCTTGTGCCTGTGCCTGAGCCTGTGCTTGTGCCTGTGCCTGTGCCTGAGCCTGAGCCTGAGCCTGAGCCTGAGCCTGAGCCTGAACCTGAGCCTGAGCCTGAGCCTGAGCCTGGGCCTGAGGCTGAGGCTGAGCATGAGCCTGAGTCTGTTCCTGTGGCTGTGCTTGTGCTTGAGGTGAGCTAAATGGATAAAACGGTGAGAACCCAGATGGAAAAGGTCCAAAGGGTGGTGCACACACAAAGGGTGGACCTTGCTTGCCATCGGGGAAAATCGGCATCAGGGAGCGCAATGGTTTCACATCCAAGACTCTAGTTTTATCATGCTGGTAACCTGAACCTCCTTCCATGGCAGATTCAGTCTCACTGATTCAATGACTTCAGAGGAAACGAGATTTTCAAATCAAAATCCCAACTTGAAGAAGCTCGCAAACATAAATGCACTATCCTTTCCCTTCCAAACAACTTAAACAAACAGCAACCAAATCGGTATTCTTCGCAGGGAGAGGTAAAATGAGAGATTCAATACGAAATAGAAACAACTTAACATGGGTTTTCTGGGGAAAAAACACAAAACATAATCAAGGAACCAAATCCAAAGACGAATCAACAACATGCACAGATAACTTATGTCCTTATAAACAGAAAAAAAAAAACACCCTTCTTACCCTGTGTTCCCTCCTTGCTTCATAAACAGATCCGAACACGAGGAAACAGACGTCTGCCCAAAGCCTAAAGCTTTACAAGAAAAACATAACCCCAAACTCAGAAACCACGCTGCTTTCGAACTCGCTAGCTCGCTCGTGAAATTAGGGTTTCCACAGAAAGAGAAATGATGAGAGGAGGGAAAAGACGAATCACCAACATGCACAGATAACTTATGTCCTTATAAACAGAAAAAAAAAACACCCTTCTTACCCTGTGTTCCCTCCTTGCTTCATAAACAGATCCGAACACGAGGAAACAGACGCCTGCCCAAAGCCTAAAGCTTTACAAGAAAAACATAACCCCAAACTCAGAAACCACGCTGCTTTCGAACTCGCTAGCTCGCTCGTGAAATTAGGGTTTCCACAGAAAGAGAAATGATGAGAGGAGGAAAACAATGGCGGAAATTTCTGACATTTTTTTTTGTTGTTGACGTCAATGCGAAAGGGATACACATCTGTAAGATGAATCATGAGCCGTCGGATCCAAACCGGTATATCTCAGCCGTAAAAAGATACAACATGAATTGTTTTTCGAATCGTTGTGATAGATTCGTGCTTACGTCAGCAGAAGGTCACGTGAAGTGCGCGTGTGTGACAGTTTCTGAAGCTGGAATAGGTAATAGACTTGTACAGGCCTGTTACAGTTTAGGCCCATCGTATTTTGTGCGAGTTGTCTTAAAAAATTTATTTGATGTATCAAAAATGATATTTATTTATTATTGAAATATTTATTCATTGCTGATTTTTTAAAATTATAAAACAAATTATTTTTTATTATATAATTATTTTAATAATAAAATATAAAAACTTTTTATATCATTTTTGTTTTTGACCTTTGAAAAAACAAAATAGAGTTATCTATATCTAAAATTGATTAGATGAAATAGAATCCCAACTCTAATATTTATAAAAATAATTTTGTAATTTTTTAAAGGAAAAATTTCATAAATATCTTCGTTGTGTTAAAGTACTTCAAAAATATCCTTCGCTGAAAAAAAAAGTTTCAACTTCAAATCTACCCTTCAAATATTGATAATTTCATATTATTCTTGTCGACAATTTTTCTCTCTCCTCCAGAGCACCTCGATTTCTCTCTACTGTGGCGTGAAAATAACTGTTCTCTCACACCACGACAGATTAGACGAGAGTAGCTTGAAATCGGCATCAGAATCGCTGTCAATAGGTTGAAATCGTTTGTTGTCAACAAATAAGCTTGCAATTAAGCAGGTTCCGTAGAAAAACTGTTGCACTGGGTCACAGAATCTTAGGGATCCAAGGGTCGCAAGGGTAAAGGGGTTGCAAAGGGGTCAAAGGGTCGTAGGATTTAGAATAGGGTCGTAGGGGTCCAAGGGTCGAAGAGGGTAAAAGGGTCGCAGGGCTCCAAAGGTCGAAAAGGTAAAAGGGTCGCAGGGGTCCAAGGGTCGAAAAGGTAAAAGGGTCGAAGGAGTAAAAGTGTCACAGAGGGACCTCTTCGACCCTAGGACCCCTGCGACCCTTGTAACTCTTCGAACCTAGGAACCCTGTGACCCTTGTCCCTCTATGACCCTTGGACCCCTGTGACCCTTGTCTCTCTGCAACCTTTGGACCCCTACGACCCTTGTTCATCTGCGACCATTGGACCCCTGCGACCCTTGTCCCTCTATGACTCTTGTTACAATAATACTAAATCCACAAAAACAGCGATTCTAACAATATAGTCAAAATAATTTATTATTTACAAATTATTTACAAATAATATGAATAAATTTTGAAAATAATAAATTGTCAAGTTATTTACAAATAATTGACTCAAATATCTACGAGCCTTGTACATTCGCGACCCTTGGACCCGTGCAACCCTTGTCCCTCGCGACCCTTGGACCCGTGACTGGTACAATGAAAACCCTCTCATCAAGAGTGGCTCTGGTGACGTTAAACACCATGTCACTTTCGTGATAGAAAAGTACGACATCCCCAATACGAATGTTTTGGTCGTTATAGAAATCTGTCCATGAATCACTAGATTTGGAGCCATACAACTTGATCCTTGTACCTCTGCGACCATTGGACCTCTACGAACGGGTAAAAGGGTCGCAAGGTCAAGGGTCGAACGGGTAAAAGGTTCGCAAGGGACAAGTGGTGCAACCCTTGTACCTCTGCGACCCTTTACGCTTTATTATTAAAAAAATATTTACAAATAATATGAATAATTTTTAAAAAATTACAATGTACAAAGTTGAGTTATCCATTCCCAAAATTATGTTACAAATAAACTGTCAAAAAAGAACAATGTACCAAATTACATCTTCCATAATCAACGAGTAAACATTTTTTAGACCTTTGGACCGTACGACCCTTGTCCCCTTCGACCCTTGTCTCCCTTCGACCCTTGTACCTCTGCGACCACTTGGACCTCTGTGACCACTTGGACCATTATGACCCTTATCTCCCTTCGACCCGAGTACCTCTGCGACCCTTTGTCCCCTGCGACCCTTGGATCCTCTGCGACCCTTATCTCCTTTCGACCCTTGTCTCCCTTCGACCCTTGTACCTCTGCGACCCTTTGTCCCCTGCGACCCTTGGACCCTCTGCGACCCTTATTACAATAATAGTAAATCCGCAAAACATCCATACTAACAATAATACATTCTATTGAATAATAGTAAAAAAAACCAACCAAATACAAACATGAATTTTGTTGTTCAAATGAGGTTCAAAGCAATCAAAATACTACAACGAAATTCAATCTATGATGATTATAGAGGCAAGCAGTAGACAAGGTACATCATCAAGAACTGTGTCCAGTTCGACTTTGAGGGTACAACCCACGTTAAAGCCATTATCGTGACAAAACTTTGTCCAACCCCTGGTGATGCTAGCGCCACCGCGTTTCACGGGCCTTAGATATGCCTCCCAAATTTCTGTGTAATTGGTTATACGATCAACCTTATTTCGTCTACCGCAAAGACCATTCGACCTCGCAAACTCTATCGGAAGTGTCTGCGATAATCGAATAAATTTACAACAACGCCAAACTAATGCATATACAGCCAGATTTGATGAATCAAATAAATCGGTTTGATTTCACACCACTGCATCTACGGCCAGATTTGAACGCGTGACTGGTACCGTGAAAATCCTTTCACCAGAAGAAGATGACCCTACTTCTACGAAATGTTGCATTTTCGGCAAAAAATGGATGGAAGATGATGAGAGTTAGAGATAGAGTGTGTGTGTCGCTATTAGAAAGAGAAAACAGCTGGAATACGAAAAGATATGACCCTGACATCGAATCACCATCAGATGGAATTCGAAATGTTTTTTCAAATTTTGATGAAAAGTTCGGAGGGAATTTTGGTGAAAATGATAAAATGTCAAAACCCAATCAAAATTGAGGGTGGCATGGGTGGCATGGGTCGCATATATGCAAAAGCGACGAATTTACATGTTTATAATGATAAAATGCCAAAACCAATCAAAACTATACATTTACAACGTCAAACTAATTAATGCCAAATGAGGGTCGCATGGGGCGCATGGGTCGCTTGGTCGCATATATGGATGAATAGATGCGAACTCGACGAATTTACAGGTTTATAATGATAAAATGCCGAAAACCAATCAAAACAATACATTTACAACGTCAAACTAATTAAATGCCAAATGAGGGTCGCATGGGTCGCACGGGTAGTTTGGTCGCATATATTGATGAATAGATGCGAACTCGACGAATTTACGGGTTTATGATGATAAAATGACAACAACCAATCAAAACAATACATCTACAACTACAACATCAGGTTAAAACATATTATGATCCATGTGTACCTAGTTGAGTTGTGTATAACCAATGCTTGTGTTTCAAAAGTGATAGTATAAGAACTCGTCGGATGTTTAAACAATACATTAACATTTTGTTCAAATGTCGATATTATTTATATTATTATCTATATTTATATTGGTTTAGACATTCACAACTCAAATATATTGATAATGGCATGGGTCGCTTGGTCACATATATGGATGAATAGATGCGAACTCGACGAATTTACTAGTTTATAATGATAAAATGACAAAAACCAATCAAAACAATAAATTTACAACGTCAAACTAATTAAATGCCAAATGAGGGTCGCATGGGTCGCTTGGTCGCATATATTGATGAATAGATGCGAACTCGACGATTTTACGGGTTTATGATGATAAAATGACAACAACCAATCAAAACAATACATCTACAACGTCAATCGACGGTTAAAATAGATTATGATCCATGTGTACCTAGTTGAGTTGTGTATAACCAATGCCTAAGTTTCAAAAGTGATAGTAGTGTTTTAAGAACTCGTCGTCATCCCTATTGATAATGGCAAATATATTGATAATGGCATAGGTCGCTTGGTCGACGAATTTACTAGTGTATAATGATAAAATGATAATACATTTACAAAGATTCTAAATCAAAACAATACATTTACAACGTCAATTGAAGACTCTACACGCATTCTATTTCCACTAGAGAGTTAGTTCATTGAGGGTCGCATGGGTCGCAAGGATCGATCAAAGATTCTAAATAAAAAGAATACATTTACAACGTCAATCAAAGACTCTGCACGCATTCTATTTCCACTAAAGAGATAGTTCATTAGCCGAGAGTGACCCAAGAGTGACCCAACACCGTCACCTAAGTCATCTCCTGCCATGTACTTCGTCTTCCACTCACATTTGAAGAGTGACCCAACACAGTCACCTAAGTCACCCCCGCAACTCGTCATTGAATGCATAGAGCCTGAGTCTGCCGATTACCAATACCTTGAGTAACAAATAGACATCACGATACCCTGTGTTGACAATGGTGACTGTGGCACGCAGGTCACAAAGGTAAAAAATATCTTTCATAGAAATATGGTTAGATACGCATACTAAGAGAAGAGACGTAGACGTTAACTTATATAGCAGAATTCCCTGAACTCGTGATAATATCTAAGACCAATAATCATGTTAGAACTTCATTGCATCATCGTGCATCTCTCGAAACCTGTAGTGTTTAGTTAATTGAATTTAAACCAGTAATTAGTTAGTTTAATTTTATTTGCATTCCAAACACTCATTGATTTTTACCGTCCTATTCATTAGTTTACTAGCTTTAGAGTTGCATCAATTCCTTGTGATTGATCTTGGTACTATACGATCCGTATTCTTGTGGAAGCGTTAGTCTAGGTATTTTATTACTTGAGATTACCACATCATGACCCTAGGGGTCTGAGCAAAGGAAAATATTTTCTCATAGAAAATAACGTCTCTCGAATAGAAGTAATTTTCCTCCTCCAAATCATACACCCGCCAAGCCTTCTTCCCATCGGGGTAACCCACAAAGATGCATTTATGTCCTTGTGGACTGTTTTATGATGAACAAAATAGAGACTTCCAAAGACACATAATTGTTCATATGGTGGTGATTTCAGAAACTACATCTCGTAAGGAGTCTTGGCATCCAATAAAACTGAAGGCGTTCAATTAATAAGATATACAACTGTCATGACACAGTCTCCCCAGAATTCGATTGGAAGATTTGCTTGGAATCTCAAGGAGAGAGTCACGTTCAAGATATGTCGGTGTTTTCTTTCAACTCTTCCGTTCTGTTGGAGAGTGTCCACACAAGATGTCTGATGGATAATCCCCGCCGATTCGAAGAAAGAACGCAGACCCGTAAACTCACCACCATTGTCACTACGCAAAATTTTCACTTGTTTCCCAAATTGTCTTTCCCTCATATTACAGAAATTACAAATGTTCTGCACAACTTCACTTTTTGCAGTAAGCAAATAAATCCAGGTAGCTCTAGAGTAATCATCTATGATAGTAAAAAAATATCGTTCTCTTGATTTAGTCGGTATTAGATATGAATCCCAAACATCACAATGAATAAGAGAAAAAACAACATCCACTTTATTATCACTTAAAAAAAATACTTCATGTATGTTTAGCTCGAAAGCAAACATCACATGGAGAATTCAGAGAAACAGAAGGAAAATCCAAAACAATAGACAAACTTTTCATAGTCTTGTCAGAAGGGTGCCCAAAACTCCAATGCCAGAGTTCCCGTTTATTCTTGTGTGCCGAAACCATGTGTGTTGAATCCCCTTTTCTACATCGTATTTTGAACACACCATCAAGCTTTTCACCCAGCCCAATTAGGATCCTCGTGGCACGTTCCTGAATAATATATATCCGATCAGGCCCTAAATTTCACTGAGATCACCAATGAAGATGTCTGAGGTAGCACGCATGTTGTTGTAATAGCTTAGAAACATATATCAGGTTGCAGGTGAGAGTTGCAACATAGAGAACATCGAAGATAACAAGTTTCTCGTTAATCCGCATATCTCCAATTCGTATTGCTTCAATACATGACCCATCAGGAAGATCAATTGGATGAGCCATAATATCTCGCAGATTAGTCAGAAGAGATATATTTTCAGTCATATGATGAGATGCTCCAGAATCAATAATAAAGTTGGTAAAAGTCATACCAGATAGGCGATTAGAATTCTCTGTTTTTTACTGTTCAGAAAGGTCTTTAAAGCTTGATATTGTTCAACATTCAGACCTGGTATGACACTGCTATTGTATCCAGATTGTGCACTCGAGGCCCCGATATGATGTACTGAAGCCATGCTTTGCACAACATTAGCGGAACCACGACCACGTCCTTCACCACCACGACCTCTACCACGATTCGATTTTGAACATTCTCCCTACCACTTAGGATATCCGTTCAGTTTGTAACAATCCTGCTTTGTATGTCATGTTTTTCTGCAGTACGCGTAGGTGAGAGAGTCATCTGTTGTACGAACTACTGTAACCAGTGATGGAGTCGTGGTATGTGTTGAAAATCCTATCGGATTGGCACGCTACGCCTACGTTGAAAGGTGCTGAATTTGTCTCTCAGCCTCAACCATGACATAATAAGCTTCGTCCATGTTCGGAGGGTTCTTCATGCTCACTATGATTGTACGAACATGGCCAAATTTGGTGTTGTCCAAGCCCATCAGAAAGTGACTCAGACGTTCTTCCTCTTGCTCAGTTGCCAGTTCTGTAGTGAGTGTAGATGAACCACAACAACACGTCTTTAACGGTTTGTTTTCCTATAGTTCCTTCACTTCGCTAGTGTAGGAAAAGTATACTCGAATGTTTAGGGATATGGTATTCATAATCCACGCCATAACCATAGAATTAACTGCTTTCCAGTCATCAAAATTGGGAGAATCCGTGAGAGGTTCGAGACTTCTCCATTGATGAACATCAACTTCTTCTTTGCGCTCAATACGTTCCACATCGAGTCTGCCCAACGCTCATAATTATTATTCATGAGTTCGAGATTTGTCAGCACCATACCTGGGTGGTCAGCAGGGTGGAGCAAAAAACGGAGATACGGCCACGATCTCCTTGCCTTTGTCACTGGTTCGTCCGGTGGTCACAGACCCATCTAGGGTTCCTATCAAGTCGGGTCTGTTGTCCCCTGTACTCATGTCGAGATGCAGAGGAAAAATAGAAGGTTTAAACTAAATCTTAGTCGTCGCAATGTTCTGATACCCCAATAAAGGATTTGTAAAACAAAATTGTGTGTTCCTCTTTCATTATCATTGCCAATATATACACGATTCACATTACAGAAATTTGGAATCTTCCTATAACAGAATAACTGAATAAGGGAAATTAACAAACTCAAAATAGCTAAATAAGAGAAACTAACAAACTTAGTTATATACATATTCTGAGAATATTACAAAGATGTGTAGCATATCGTGTCAATATTTCCAATAAACCGAACATGTTTCAAAGACATGTGTGAATCGGCAATCCCATCGACTCAATTTCATCACAAATCCAGAAAAATCCGATGTTGTATGCGGAGCCATGGAGAGATCGACGAACGCCAACGCGCCACGTCAACCCCGAGTTGTTCGATCAAGGTTGTATTTAATAAATACATATATATATATATATACATATATAAGATGCTACTAAAAACACTTTTATAATCGATCACACATATAAGATATACTCTTGCATTTTAAATTTAAATATTTTTTTAAAATTCCAAAATTTATAATAATACTTTATATTTGCATCTATAGATAATTAAATTGGCTAAAACTTGTAATTTTTTTCTGTAAATTTCTATGGTATTTATTGTTAATTTCACAAAAAAGAAAATGAAAACAGAATAAAAGAAGTGAAAGGAATAGAAAACAAATTAAATAAAATATACCTAAAAACATTAAAATAAAATTTTTAACTCAATTCTAATAATAATATAATTTAACAAAAATAATCTAAGCTAACAAAATTTAAATAAACCAATACTCCCCCCATAATAAAAAAAATTAAATTATAACTCTTATCTTGGATACTAATACTTAAAAATGGACTGAGGAAAGATGTTTTGTCATGAAATTCACAATTGTAGTACTAATTGTATTTTTTTAGAACAACTTGACAATCTATTTCGATGTGTTCGTGATAAACCGAATTGTTCGCATTGTGAAACGCAATTGCATTATCACAAAACAACAAAAAAATGTGTAAAATAGAAATATACAATTCACGAAGAAAAGAATCTAGTCAAATAAATTCACAAGTGGTATTTGAGATTGCTCGATATTCAGTTTAAGTACTACTTCATGAAATTGTTATCCATTTCTTTGATTTCCATGAAATTAATGAATCACCAAGAAAAATACAATAACTTGTCACCAAAATTCTCTGAATCTATACAAGAGTCTAGTTTACGTCACCAAAAGTTTTCAATTTCAATTCGCATTTAGTAGAATATAATAAACCTTTTGATAAGAGTACTAGGAGACACCAAGAAATACAAGAACGATCAGACTATGTTAAAAAGAAGACTATGTTAAAAAGATTTCTTCAAAAGACAATCCGCTCGTATTGAACGCCATAACCATTCGGTCGTGTAACGGTTTTAAATCAGTCAAGAATGAAGATTTCTAATTAATGTTAACTATTTGATAATAAGTAATATAGGTTTGTGAATCTGAGTTTCATCTATAGTGATTCGAGAGCTTTTAGCTCATGGTTCTTTTTGGAACCAATGAACTTTATCAAATAGAGTGATTTCGTTCGTGATATTTATTCCGACTTAAAACTTTAGTCTATAAATATTTTTTATGTTATTCAACGAATAAAGGTTGTTAATTTGAATCATTCGAGGGGTTAGGACTTGTTATCTTCACTGTTGATTGTGTGGACCTAGTTTATCGTTTCTGGTCTATTAGGATCTTAGTTTATTTCCACTGTCTATTTAATGTTTTATGTTCCAAAAACATTCACCCTTACCATGCTCCTGTTTTAAATATCTAAGAACTTATTGAGTTACAGATAATGAGTATGGGGTGGAAAAGACATATATTGACTAATTTATTAATTGCAAAAGAAATGTCATGACGAGTTGCTATAAAATAAATCAACTTACCAAACATTTTTTAAGTATGAAGGATTTGGAATAGGATTGCCTTCTTTCTAGGAAATTTAGAGTTCACTCCCATAAGAATAAACATCAATATTTTTACAAACTTTTCTAACAACTTTAGATATACTTGGTTGACTAATATTTGTACTTCTATGAGAAAATGAAATTTTTAATCTAAATATTTTATGAGTCTTAAATCCAGAGTCTAAAAACATTATCTATTGCATGTTTAACTTGATCAATGTATGTATAGTTATTACCAAAAATTAAAATATCATCTACGTAAACTAATAAAGTATAAAAATAATGATAAAAATACTTTTAAAGACAATGATAAGAAGATGATTGTGTAAAACTTGGTTTTCAAAAGACAAATGAGAAGTTGTGATGACATTATCGTGATTTTTGTTTAAAGCCATATATCTTATTTTTAATTAACATATTCCTTGTTCGTTAAAATATCATTGAGAAGAGACATATACAATTTTGCATCTAATTCACCATGTAAAAGTTATTTGAAATATCCAATTGTGCAACAAACCAATTAAAAGACGCTAATACAACTCAAATAGTCACCATTTTAACAACATAACTAAAAAAAACCAATATAGTCATGGCCTACATGTTGAGTATAACCTTTTATCATTAGACGAGCCTTAAACTCATCCATAGGTGCTATACTTAAGACAATAAATCAATTAACAATAATAGCACATTTATGGTCGGGGTAGAGATTTTGCCCTTGGGTAAACAAAATTGTCCATGTATTATTGTTTATTAAAACATATAATTCAACATCCATGGCAATCTTCCATTCTTTAGACTTAATAGCAACATAAAATGATTTAGGTTGGTATGAGTTGAAATATTCATGCAAAATGTTATGTACGAAGAATACAATCTATCATGAGACAAGGAAAAAATATGATAAGGAGTGGAAGAGATAAACTAGGAGAATTATTGTGAAGATAATAACAATTATAATCTGATAATTAATGAGAAGGCTTAGGTTGACGCCTAGATCTGATAGTTAATGAAACATAAGAAGAGTAACAATGGGATGCAAAGAAGTACAAACAGTATAACATTTAAATCATAAACATTTTCATTATTAGAAGTGGAAGATGAATTAGGAATAGGGAAACTACAAATTCGATGTGGTTAAACAAAATTCGCGAATAAAAAAGAGTTGAAGAGTAATATATTTTCATGAAAAACTACAAATTTTCAAATAAGAATACTTAGAAGATTTATTTATGTCTTTAGATAATGTAGATAAGCAACATAACATAAGATTTATTTATTGTCAAAATTATATCTCGAAGTGCTTTTGTTAATAATTGTACATTAAAATTTTTAATAGACATATACATATATAATATATACAAATCAATTCATTCATTTGCAATTGATATTAAGTTGAAATTTATTAGTCTATCAAAATTAATTGATTATGAATTCATAATTAAGGTGTTAAAGCAAAGTTAAAAATTGCTCCACCAATGAGGAATAAAAATTAATTACAATTAGGGAAAACAGTCTATTCCCTCTATTCCCTCCTGAACTTTATCACTTTAATCTTATTCCCCTCTTAACTTTACCACTTTAATCCTATTCCCCCTGAACTTTCCTGCTCAGTTAATTCCCCCTAAACTATCATTACTCATCCTATTCCCCCTAAACTTTAAAAATTCATCATATTCCCCATCCGTTAACTTTCTGTTAATTTTTCTGTTAAATATTTTTAAAACAACCTATTCACCCCCAAACTATATAGTTCGGGGGGAATAGGCTGGAATTCATAGAGTTCGGGGGGAATAAGCTGGAAATCATATAGTTTGGGGGGAGAATAGGCTGTTTTAAAAATATTTAACAGAAAAATTAAAAGAAAGTTAACGGAGGGGGAATATGATGCATTTTTAAAGTTCATGGGGGAATATGATGAGTAATGATGGTTTAGGGGAATAGGATGAGCAGTAAAGTTCAGGGGGAATAAAATTAAAGTGGTAAAGTTCAGGGGAATAGACTGTTTTCCTTAAATATAAACAAAGGTCATTCGTTACATTATATACGTTCTCATACTATTTATGCAAATAATAATATTCTGATGAGCCATTTATAACTCTTTCAAACATTATTTATCTTATAATATATTTCTAAACTCCGGTTATTTTATGATAGGTACTCACGAAGAGTTTGATTAAATGAATCAATGCAATTATAAATTTTCATACTCATCAATCTTAATAACAAGGATAAATGTGATTAATTTTCTCAACAACCTTCAAATATAAATTGTTTCGTTATTCCAATAAGTCAAAGACACATCTCACACTCATTTTTTGGCGCATCTACTCTCATTTCCTTGAAAAATTCTAGAAAAGCATATCACTATCATTTCCTTGAAAAATTCTAGAAAAACATATCACCATCCCGACATATGATTTTTTTTGTTATTGTTGGACTAACCTCAACAGTTGTCATTTAATCGTAATTGGAGCATCATGACATGTTTTACACAAACGTTTTCACCGTGTAAAAATTAAACATGAAAATTTTCTACGAAACCAACTTTGAAAAGATGTTTGAAAACTACATCTTAATTGGTGTACTTAGTATTCTAGCATATGTTGCACAAACATAACATTGTATCATATTTTGATACAACTATTGAATCAATACCAAACTCATGAACTAATTCGACCCTTGTAGGTCTTATGTAGTTAGATCCATCCTTTGATATGTCCATTATCTTGATCCATATACATTGCCATTTAAAGAATACATTTTTCAATGAAATTAAGAATTTATTAAAATGTCAAAGAGTGACGATAGAAACTACTTTTGTAGTACATATAATACATATATTTTAATGGATATCTCTTAAGATTAACGACAGATAATGCTGAAAATGCAATAGTAAAAATGATTATACTGCAAAAAATAACGTTTATAAATTCCAACGGACATTCGTTGAATATGTGTCGATAAATGTCAACGACATTTCTAATGGAAATTAACGAAAATTTCAGACGCTAAATGTCCATTGATACTTTGCCATGGATGTTGTTCAGTAGATTACTATTAAAAATGTCACTTATATTTTAATGTTTTCAACATGTTATCTGATAAAACTCGATGATATTTTAAACGGATTCACTACTAAAAAATTCAATTACCAAACAAATTTTATGGATAGATGTCGCTGTCCAAAATTCTCGGACGAATTTATAACAAAATGTGCAATCCATTCGAAAATTTACGGACGAAAGCATTGTATTTAAAACACCCGTAATTGTGGACAAATTGTAGACGGACGAGATAGCCATTCGAAATTACGGACGAAAGGAAAAATCATCCGCAATTTTTCGGATAGACGGAAAAACCTTCTGAAAATTTCTAGACGATGGATATCTCGTTCGTCCGTAAATTTTGGACGAATGTGGAATCCGTCCGTAATTTAGAAATTATGATTATGAACAGATGAGATTGTCGTCCTTTTAACGTCGGGAATTCCCGAGCTTCTCAAATTACACCAACTATAAAAGAACGAAACCCTCCATCACCAAATCACCATTGTTAACAAAAGCTTGAAGTTTCGTAAAAATGGCTTCTCATTCTTTGAAGTTAGTATCTATTGTTATTCTCCTTCGCTCTTTCACACTCACTACAAAAAATAGGCCATTTTCAATGGACATATCCATTGAAAATGACTATGACTAGATTGAAAATGATAATTCCCAATGGATTTCAATGGATTTAGAGCCGTTGGGAATCGATCAATGAAAATCTGTATCCGTTGCGATTTGCAACGGCTGTGCAATAAATAAAATTTGATGATACCTTTCAACGGAGTGTAACTGATATACCCATCGAACATTTGCAACAAATGCCCGTTGGTAGAATGTAAATGATGTCTGTTGAAAGTCTGTTAAAAACAAAAATGGCGGGAAGTTAAATAATTTCAATGGATACCCCTTGGCAAAAATGATGGGAGCTATCTACGGATACCAGTTGCAAAAAGAAATAATGAGAATTTAAAAAAATCTGACAAATGCTCATTGAAAGTTTTGAAACTTTTCAACGAGCAATCTTTGAGAACCTGACGAAAAAATAAAAAAAAATTAAAAAATCATAAAAAATTAAAATAAAAAAATTTAATAAAATAAGTTCATACAAATTAAAAACATAATTTACTACAAATCATCTAAATTGGTAGCGTCGGCTTCATCCCCGTGATCGCCAATACCTCATTAAGGGATTACATTGGAGTCGATGATCGGTTCTTGTCTCGGTGTTTCTCCCGTCGGTGCTGATGGATGATACACTTGACCGATTAACAACTCGATAATGCGTTTCATTGAGAGCATCTTGCGTTGTTCGAAGTTTAGTTTGGAGATGCTTGATACATCGTTCTTATGTGTAAGTCTCTTGGATCGCGGGGTATCGTCGTGGTGTCCTTGATGATATCCTTTTGTAGCGAATCTAGACCGTATAGATGTCCTTTATACGATATAATAGACTACAATGTATAATATATTAAAGTTAGAATATCGTTAGAAAATATTTTATTTAAGTAAAGAATTACAATAATAATGATCTTATTATTTACCCCTAAATAAATTTTATCCTTTTGTAAAGGATTGGGATCGTCGGGAGTTGAACCGATTGCTTGTGATTGCTGTGTGATCTTCTCCATCACATCTTTCACAGTTCGATCCGCCTGAGGGTCGACAAGCTCATGTTCGTTGACCTCTTCCTCGACGACAGATTTCTTTTTGCCCGGGGTTCTACAACCAGTTTAAGAAGAGTCATTTCTCTTCTCATCCTCTGCATCTGTAATATTATAGTAATATAAATTGTTAAAAAATTTATATAACAATAAAATTTAAATAATAAATTAAAATAACTTTTACCAATTCTTTCTTTCGTTTCGTGAATGACTTCGATCTCGAGGTACGACGATACAGACCATCCTCGAGAACCTTCTTGTCGTACCGATATCTTTTGGCCTTTTCGCTTTTGGCCATGAAGTCCTCAGACTCTTAATGTTGGACAAGTTGGTTGAATACCTTGTTCGTTGTCCATGTCGGTTTAACATTTTTCTTGTAATAGTTACGCTTGATGTTGTTCATCATCAAGCGCAACCGGGCTTTCATGTGTGCATCTAAGCTGTATAGATGCACGACGTATCCTTCTTCCGCCATCTATATACACGCTGTAAATTAAATTTTTAATAAATACGTTTATAAATAAAAATAAATAGTAATTTTAAAATTAAATTTTATAATGTACACCACCATCGGCAGCGTATAACTTCTGGCGTCACGTGTCAGAAATAATAGAGTCCATCTTATAACTGTCCTTGGATGTTGTTGTTGTTCGTATGTTTCAGAACATCAGCCACATCAAACCTGCACGTGGAAATCAAATAATAGATAGTATTTATAATTAAATTCAATATGAATTTTGTAATTAAAGTCTTACCAGAACGTTCCGTCAGGACGTTCAGGGTCAATAATAGGGACATAAAGACGCTCGTCGAAACTATCGATCAATGAATCTATGTCCACCATATCATATTCTTCATCAAATATCGGCGGTGCTGATATAAGTAAAGGAGGCCAATATGGTGGCGGTGGAGGCGGTGGCGAGGCTCCTTCCGAATCTGCAAACATTTCAACGTAACCGAAAAATCGTCGAGCTCTTATTGTGTTTAAGTGTTTAGAATTTCTATTCAAGAGATTTTGATTTTTTGTTTTGAGATTGTGTTGAAAAATAAAATGTTCAATGACACATACAAAATTTTCCAATGAGCATCCGTTGGAAATGCCACCGGATGCACGTTGGAAAGAACGTCACCTCAACATTCACAATTAGTTGACATGATTGTTGGTTTCTCAATGGGCATCCGTTGCAATTTCCAACAGATGCTAGTTGGTAACATGCGTTCCCGAGGCAACGCACAACGTAGTGACGTTTCAATTATTATTCAATTGGCATCCATTGGAAATTACAAGAGATACCCATTGAGATACAATGTAAGCGTAGGATAACCATGATAATCATTTTCAACGGACACCTATTGCTAGTTTGCAACGGATGCTCGTTGAACACCATTCAATGGGCATCCGTTGCAACAGATCAACGGCTGTTTGTTGGCATCTACCAACTGTCATCCGTTGATCACCTAAACCTTGGCAATGGATATCCATTGCTATTTCCCAACGGATGCCCGTTGACAATTTGAAAACCTTGAAAATTTTCAAAGTATCGAACATAATTTAATGTTTCAACGGGTTTCTGTTAGAATGTCTAATGGGTACCCGTTGAAACTTGAATATATATTGTTAAAAAACTAATTTAATAAGGTTAAATATTATACTTACACAATTCACATATCATCTTCGGTAGATTCTTCGATTAGCGAGTCTTCCTTCAATTATTCATTGAATTCATCATCGTGTTCATCTTTTACATCTTTCGATTCAATATTTTCATAATCATAAATGTATTTTCCATCTATGTCAGTTCTTGCGAGAATCTTCTCCCGATTGTCTGTATCAATTAACTGTATCGGCTCACGGTAATCGGTTTGCAACAGATCTTCATTTTCATATGTACTTATAACTCCTTGCGACTTTATCTTTACTACGGCCCACCACTTCTCTCTTTGATGTTTCAATGTTGTTGGATATTGCATGTAACATACTTGATCTGCTTGATCTATTATGATGAATGGATTATACTTATCATATTGGCGTGCCAGATTGACGTCAATTTCTCCCTATTGATTTTTTCGTGTACCACGTCCTACAGTTGGATCGAACCACTGACATATAAAATCATTATCTTCAATCCAACGAGACCGAAATATTCCACCTGTAGGATTTGGTACAAAATATCGTTGACATTATCACCATCTATTTTACTATTAACACAAACACCGTAATAGTACGTGCTTCTATGTTTTCCGGGTTCATAAGTGTGGAATATGTATCCACTAGTAAACAAAATTGGTCAACACAAAATATTTATTGCAGGACCATTAGTCAAATTTTCTAACCAGATAGGATATCTTTCATCAGAACCTTTGACCTATATAACATAAAAATAAATTAATACTTTATAACATAACCTT
The DNA here is from genome assembly GCA_036759665.1 of Gynandropsis gynandra. Lineage (NCBI taxonomy): Eukaryota > Viridiplantae > Streptophyta > Magnoliopsida > Brassicales > Cleomaceae > Gynandropsis > Gynandropsis gynandra. Next base: position 38,049,046 of record CM071871.1, on the reverse strand, counting down.
TATATATATAACGTACGAATATACATGTACTTACGTAATCTCTCAACCACAAGTCATAATGTTGAACTTTCATTTCGTGAGTTCATCTGCATTTAGATGAGGATATATACCCATTACTTCTTCACTAAATATCCTGTAATAAAAGTACGTTAACATACATATATATTTTCAAATATATATATATATATATGTGTGTGTGTGTTTAAAAATGATACTTCATTGTTTTGTACCATAACTCCTTGCGACTTTATCTTTACTACGGCCCACCACTTCTCTCTTTGATGTTTCAATGTTGTTGGATATTGCATGTAACATACTTGATCTGCTTGATCTATTATGATGAATGGATTATACTTATCATATTGGCGTGCCAGATTGACGTCAATTTCTCCCTATTGATTTTTTCGTGTACCACGTCCTACAGTTGGATCGAACCACTGACATATAAAATCATTATCTTCAATCCAACGAGACCGAAATATTCCACCTGTAGGATTTGGTACAAAATATCGTTGACATTATCACCATCTATTTTACTATTAACACAAACACCGTAATAGTACGTGCTTCTATGTTTTCCGGGTTCATAAGTGTGGAATATGTATCCACTAGTAAACAAAATTGGTCAACACAAAATATTTATTGCAGGACCATTAGTCAAATTTTCTAACCAGATAGGATATCTTTCATCAGAACCTTTGACCTATATAACATAAAAATAAATTAATACTTTATAACATAACCTTTATATATATAACGTACGAATATACATGTACTTACGTAATCTCTCAACCACAAGTCATAATGTTGAACTTTCATTTCGTGAGTTCATCTGCATTTAGATGAGGATATATACCCATTACTTCTTCACTAAATATCCTGTAATAAAAGTACGTTAACATACATATATATTTTCAAATATATATATATATATATGTGTGTGTGTGTTTAAAAATGATACTTCATTGTTTTGTACCTTTCGAAAGGTAATAGCTCTTACCAATTTAGTAATATATATATGTGGAAATATGTGATTTCTTCCAACAAGTACTATTTAACAATATATCCTTCAGCCGCTGCTTTATTTTTTGCTTTTTTCTTTAGATGAAAGAAAAACCTTTCGAAAGGATACACCCATCTGAATTGAACTGGTTCACCGAGTATTGCCTCATCTATTAAATGTATTGGTGAATGTTCCATGATACCGAAAAAGGAAGACAGAAAAACTTTTTCCAATGAGCAAAATATTTTAGAGATATTGTTTTTCATTAATTCCAAGTCATCCCTTGTTAAATTTTTTGAACATATATCTCTGAAATTATGTTAATTCCGCATAACACATCGTGAACGTTTCGTGGTAAGAGCTCTACAAATGCAATTGGAATAAGTCGCTGCTTGAAAACTTGATAATTGTGACTTTTCAAACCGATCAGCCTTTAACCAACAATATCCACAAACCGAGTAATGTTAAATGCATATCCATCTAGAAATTTAATGTCTTCTTTTAACCACCTTAGTAATACGGTTTTCGTTGGCCTAGACAATCTGAATATTAGTATAGGTGCTCATGCATCTCGTAACTCCAACTCAGGTCTTCGACATATGTCTTCAAAACTGTTATTGATTATATATTATCTTTAGTTTTCCTGTCATATTCAAAATAATGTTGATGATGTTATCGAAAAAGTTCTTTTGAATATGCATAACATCCAAATTATGATGCAATTTCAGTGTTTTTCAATATGGCAGTTCCCAAAAAATACTCGTTTATACCAGATATGTCATTCACTTTAGCCATTTGTTTTTCAAAGTCCACGATCTCCACCGCATTCCATTGATTCTTGTAAATCTCCCATCGTGTTTAATCGTTCGTAAAGGATATTGCATTCCGGTTTGCATGCACGGTGCCTCTTCATTTTGTACCATGTTCTTTCGAAAATGGTTTTTCTCTTTTTCTGAAAGTATATCCAAGAGAAAGAAATCTTCTATGGCAATTAAACCAACATGGTTTCTTTCCATGTACTAGTTGAAATGAATATGTATACTCCATACAAGATGAACATGACAATCTCTCGTGCGTGCTTCATCCATATAACATTCCATAAGGAGGAAAGTCACTAATTGTCCACAACAAGACATCTTTCAATGTAAAATTTTGTTTCATACTCACGTCATAAGCAAGATGTTGGATTATCCCTTCGTTTGTCTAGTGTTCTGCGTGCCAGATCATTGCCCCAACGGTTTTTTCGATTGAAATAACCTTCTCAACCTGTTTGCTACAGACATATAGAATATTTTTTTGTATGTTACATATTTACTTGAAGATGGTTTCTTTGGACGAAATCTATTTACACCACAAAATTTACATTCCGACAAGTCTTTATCATTTCCCCAAAATAACATGCAACTGTTTCTACAAACATCAATTTTCTCATGTGTTATTTCCAAATTTTTTAAAACATTTTTTGTTTTGTAATATGTATCGGAAGCTTAATTATTTTCTGGTAAATATTCATGCATGGTTTTGCAAAATGAATTCATAGAATTTTAAGCAACATTGTAGTTTGTTTCTATACTCATCAATCTCGAAGACAAAGATAAACGAGACTGACCATCATGAAAACCTTAAATATAGGTTGTTTTGATGAATCCAATACGTTGAAAAATCGATGTGTCTCATTGTTCGACATCTCTTCATCGGTTGCTCAACAACTCTAGGAAAAACATCTAACACCATTTTCACATATAGATTGGTCATTGATGCTTCATAAACAACTTCTTCATTTCTTTCTATTTCTTGTGCTTCTTGCACAATATCTCTAACGCCACAATTTTCGCTGTGACATAACCAAATTTCGTATTATCTACGAAACCCACCTTGTAAAGATGTTTGCAAACAATTTCTATACTTCGATACTTCACATTTTGCATCTTTTGCAGGGACATAACATTATCTCGCATTCTTGACACAAAGGTTACATCAACGCAAAACTCAAGAACTACTCCAATCCGTGTAAGAATTCTTGAGTAACTTCCTTGATTATGAGATCTTTTCTTCTATACATCCAATCTCTCGATCTATCTATATATATATATATATATCTGAAGAAGATAATATTGTTTGAAAATATATTTGGTGTGATGGCTTGATGATAGAAGTCTCTATTTCGATCAATAAATAATGATTTTTTCAACGGGCATCTGTTGGTCCTATCAATGGATGCCCGTTGAAAGACAACGTTGAAATATTCCAACTATAATATCGAAATTCTAACTTTTCAATGGACATCCATTGATAATCGCAACGGAATTCCGTTGCAGTTGGCAACGAACATCCGTTTGAAAAAAAATGCAGTTTTTAACAGTGTTTCAATGGATAAATGCAACGGATGGTATTCATTGCTCGTTCATCGATAAATGTAACAGATTGCAACGGATCTGTGACCATTGACCATTGATAACTCGCTATTTTTTTGTAGTGACTAACCTATTTAATTAGTGGAAACGTAGAATTGGAAAGCGTGTGCAAACGCGAATTCGAGACCGCAACATAATCGTCATGTCACAATAAACCCGAAGCACAAAAACTGAAAATCTTCGTGAGTGTGTCAATCTTGGGCAGAAGCATGGTCGGTGTTTGCTTACCGTTGTTTTCAAATCTTGTTCCAGCGTTAAAGCACGGCAAAGATCTTTTCATGATCGTTAAAGCGTTGGCTTCGAAAAACTTTGTTTTTTTCTGAGAAAATATTTTCGGACGGACGAATCACGTCCGGTAAATTTTGAACGCCCAACGTGTCCGTCCGAAAATATTTTCCAACGTTTAAGGATTATTTTGTTTGTTTGTACTTAGAGACAGTTTACAAACCATTGTTTTTGTCCGGAAATCCAAACTGAACACAAACATATTCGATTTACGGACACTCGTTTCTGGACGGATGCAACCGTCCGAAATCCGTCTGGAATTGTGTGTTCGGACGATTTCCGAACAGATTCGACCGTTTGAAAATCATTTTTTCTTGTAATGATTTCAATAGACGTGACACTGTTGAAATCCATCGGGAAAGTTCAACTAAACTTCTGATAAAAATCGTTTGAAACCATGTTTTTAGTTGCTTTGGTGTTGTTCTTCTTGGTTTTCATTTTTTCTGTCTATCATGAATCTGGTGGATTGAACTTTTATTAATACATGTCAAATTCATAAATGTCAATGGACTACGCCAACAACAACAATAACAAAATTAATTATAGAATTTTCCATCTTAATATAATGTAAAATTATATATATATGTAATATATCTAAGTTATCACATCAATATCAATAGACCAAAATTCCTTTCAAATGAAATATGTACAGCTTTTTACGCGGACGCAATAATATGGAGAATTTGTTTGCAACATCGAAGTTGACATTCCTTATATATAAGAAAAAAAGTATATTATAATATTCTAAGATATTCAACAATGACATATTTTGGTTAATAATAAAAATAAAAGTCAAATTTTCGTTATATATTTGATTCACCCACCGTTTACATATACATAATAATAAAAATAAATGATATAAATCATTGAGATTAGGCACTTGTAATGACTTTGTTATCCCTACCCACCTCGCCTTCGTGCCTCGCACGTAACCGCCGCATCACAAATTATTTAAGTATTTTCAGTCAAATTAAAAATTTTATCCTCTCTCATTATATATATATATATATATATACATGAAAATCGAATAATAGTAGAAGACACAAAAAAAAAAACTCCGAATAATTCAGGAGAAAATTATCATATTTCCTACAACATAACGAATTTACGGAAATGTCCTCGTTCGTCGAAGTCGACGTGAACGAGCAAGCTAGACTCGAGACTCGCCGGAGAACGAGAAAGAGAACCGCAATCATCGTCGTGTCCTCCGTCGTCCTCGCCTGCGTCGTGATCGGAATCATCGTTGGAACCACCGCACACGGTGGCAAAAAGTCTCCGGCAATTAACTCCGGTGATACGGTATCCGCCTCCGTGAAGGCCGTATGCAACGTGACGTTGTACAAAGATCGGTGTTACCAAAGCCTTAGCTCTGCTCCAAACGCAAGTAGTCTCAGCCCGGAAGAGCTCTTCAAATTAGCCGTCAAGACCGCGATCCAAGAGCTCTCTGACGCGTTGAAGAGATTCTCCGGTGATATCTCCGGCAGAAAGGCCAGCAATACAACAGCATCGGCGATAGGGGCATGCACAGAGCTTCTTGAACTTGCGGTGGAGTATTTAAACGAAACGTTGGCTTCATCGTCATCCCAAAACGACTTAACATTGCCTGAGCTAGTTGATGACCTCAGGACGTGGCTTAGCTCAGTCCAAACGTATCAAGAAACGTGCATTGAGGCATTGGAGGAAGCCACGGAAGGCGAAAACCCGGATTTGAAAATTTTCAGTGAAACGTATTTGAAAAATTCGACAGAATCAGCAAGCAATGCATTGGCGATCATAACGTGGTTGGGGAAGATAGCTAAGACTATTAACTTAAGAAGGCGATTGTTGACGACAAACATGGCGTTTTCAGGGAGGAGATTGTTGCAAAGTACGACGGATTTGAGGAAAATGGCTCAAATCGTGGTGGCGAAAGATGGGTCGGGGGATTTCAGGACGATAAGTAAGGCGTTAGAGGAAGTAGCCGAGAAAAGTGATAAGAGGACGATCATATATGTGAAGAAAGGACTGTATGTGGAAAACGTTAGGGTTGAGAAGAGTAAATGGAACGTTGTGATGGTCGGAGATGGACAGACTAAGACCATTGTTTCCGGTAGTCTCAACGTTGTCGATGGAACCTCGACCTTCAAAACTGCCACATTTGGTAAGTTCTAATTCCTTATCTGTTTTTATACGTTTGATTGATTTGATTCATCTTACTTGAGAAACAAGAAACAGGTTCCAGCTCACATTTTTTACAACAATAAAGCAAATATTAGAGATCTTGGTTAGTTAATCTTTTTTTTTTTTTTGAGTGATTAAAACATAATCAAAATACATTTAACCCAATTTACAGACCAATACATATTTGAAACAACACAACGAACGAATTGTTGTAACATATTTCTCATCCATTAATAAGCTAAATCTATTGGTTGCCTCCCAAACAACTAGATGTTCTAGTGCTATGTTACCACAATCTTCCATGCTTTTATCATTGGGTCGGAGTTGAATCTTGTTAAATCCCAAAATATTTAATCTATTTTATGATTTATGCTATGATATTTTGTTAACGGTTTTCTGCTTTTATCATTGGGTCGGAGTTGAATCTTGTTAAATCCCAAAATATTTAATCTATTTTATGATTTATGCTATGATATTTTGTTAACTACATAACTTTTTTAACTCAAAATCAATTGGTAATAAACTAATTTTATTTATGTGACTTATATTGTATTGATATCATTCTCTTAATGTGAGATCATAATATATTCATTCGAGATTATTATTTTTTTAATCTCAAACTGGCCTTTTTTTAGATTAATACCTATTTTGAATCAACCAAACTAATGTACGATTTTAAAATACATAATTTTTTTAACTTAAAACAAATTGATAATGAATGAACTAAACGATACCCTTTATATGTTATCAATTATATTACTCTTTTCAACGTGTATTCCTAATACTTTGGTTTGACGTTTGAAATTGGTTTCGCTTACTTCTTTTAACCAGCCGTCTTCGGAAAAGGCTTCATGGCCCGAGACATGGGTTTTCTCAACACGGCCGGTCCCTCCAAGCACCAAGCCGTAGCCCTAATGGTATCAGCCGACATGGCAGCGTTCTACCGTTGCACAATGAATGCATACCAAGACACACTTTACGTCCATGCACAACGTCAGTTCTACCGTGAATGCACCATCAGAGGAACCGTTGATTTTATCTTCGGAAACTCCGCGGCCGTCCTCCAAAGCTGCTTCATTCTCCCACGACGCCCAATGCGCGGTCAGAAAAACACGATAACGGCTCAAGGACGAACTGACCCTAATCAGAACACAGGAATCTCCATCCACCTTTGTAAAATCTCGCCGTCCGAGAACTTAACGGGCGTCCAAACGTTCCTTGGAAGGCCGTGGAAGGATTATTCGACGACGGTGTACCTACAATCGTACATGGATGGATTCATTGATCCGAAAGGATGGTTACCATGGACAGGAGATTCAGCTCCGTCGACGATATTTTACGCAGAGTATAAGAACTTTGGACCAGGAGCTTCGACAAAGAACAGAGTTAAGTGGAAAGGATTGAGGTTTATCAATACAAAGGATGCGAATAGGTTTAGTGTGAATACATTCATTGAAGGACCAAAGTGGTTACCTGCAACTGGTGTTCCATTCAAGTCCGGTATCTGAGATATTGTTGTCTGAATCTTGAGTTGTTTTTTTTCCTCATGTGGTGATTTGGGTTTTCTTTTTGTTTTCGTTTTGATCATTGATTATTGTTTGCTTAATTTAGATGAATAATGAAAAATGTATGATCATTATATGATGTGTAAAAGTAAAGATTTGAACGTCTAATTTGTCCTTTTTTTTCTTCTTTTTTTTACAACGATGGAATGTTTGCTACCGCTAGTTCTTTGAATTGTTTTAACCATGGGATATATAGCTTTTACGTTTTGGTAAAATAGAATATTTTACCATTTTTATATATAAATTGTTGTCTTATCCTAAACAAATTAGAATATTAATATTCTAACAAATCTTAAAAGTTGGATTTTTGTTCAATTCTTATTAAATTGTGTATTTGTTCAATTCTAACGATATCATGTTTATATTGACATGACAACCATCTCATCATTGTGAATAAATATGATCAATTTTTAATGTGATAAATTTTTCTAATTTGTTAATTGATATTTTTCATAACTTAAAATAATAAATTTAGAATCATTATTTTACATGTCTTCACTACTATTTAACATTCTCTTTGCTTTATTTTTTAATTTTTTATGTTACAAATCATTTCTCTCATTATTTTGTTTTTTATCTTTTAAAATTTAATATATATATATATATAATAAGATGTTTTTCTCTTTTCTTTTTAAATCACTTAAAATTTCACATCATTAATTGTCTTTTTATCTTTTAAAATTATGAAAGAATTTTTCTTTAAAATGATGATCAACTTCAAATATTTTCATCCATTATATAATTAAAAATTTACATTAATAATAAAAATTTATAATTCTACATTATAAAGTTAAAATTCATTAATTCTTTATAATATTGTTTAATTTAATATTTAAATTTATTTAATTAATAAAAATTAAAAATATGCATATAAAAATAATGATACAATAAGACATTTTTCTTACACCATCTAAAGACCATCAACAATAAAGTTTATATTTTTATACTTTATAGTTTTAATACAAAACAATTAAAAATTTAGAGAATTAATACCCTTATTTATTTAATAGCTACTAATTTTATGCCTTTAATCGTTATTTGAGAAAGGTGAAAACCAAAGAACCAAAGGTTGGAGAAGACCAATGGTATCGAACATTCATCACTAAAAAATTAATGTTTTTTTTTGTTTCATATGTGGATACAACCAAAGGTTGGAGAAAACCAATGGTATCGAACTTTGACCGCTAAAAAAATTTATGGAAGCTTTAAAACACAGCCCTCTTCAAAGAATGAAGAGAAGAATTAAACCTTAACATTACGTCGATTTGGGCAGCGAAAACATAACCCTCTTCAAAGAATGAAGAGAAAAATTAGAATCAACGTAAATGCTATTTATGTATATCGTATCATAATTTTGGTGAATTTAATTTATTAAAATTTATTGCACATTCAGAACGTGCAATTATATGGTTAAATCATAGTTATTGAATTAATATTATTCACTGAAATTATAATGGTTATTAACATATCATTTGATTAATATATGCGATTTAATTAAACCTCTCAACATCTTACCAAAGTGGACAATCTTGAGAAAAATAATTATTTCAATTACATTAAGATTGTTACATAATATAATTCATGCAAACATTGATAAACCCAAAACTCATTCACGATTTGACAGTATTATATTGTGTGTGCATTGATAATTATTGTATATTTTCGGTATGACATAAATGTGATTATATGTCCAAATGTTAACCATTACATGAGATTTTTTATTTACACTAATTATTTAATGCTTGAGTCATCTATTGCAAGTCAAAATTAATGTCCAAAGACTAATTTTGATGTTGCGCAAATGCCTTGTGATGGGATCGGATCTTATGTTATCATTTAATTAAGGTTTTATTGAATGGATGTTTAACACACGAACTATCTTTTGTATACAAATGTGCAATTGAAATCAAGTATAAGTGCCAAAGTTAGTTTGATCCCTATATTGAATGGGTCGATTTTGCTCAATGGAAGAGCAGTTACTGATTGTGCTTGCTTTGATGGATCACGACCTTGCAATTAAGGAGGTTCATCCAGCTATAATGGATCGAGTTTGTTGAGGATCGTAACAAACTTGAACGTTGGGAAACCTCAAACCGTACATGTTTGATAATCATTAAGTGTTCCATTGTTCCAGATTTAATGGCTCTGTATCTAATGAAGTGATATTGGCTAATGAATATCTCGATGCCTTGGAGAAATGCTTTGTCATAAATGACAAGTGGAAATAATTACGCTTTTAGCAAAAATTATCTCCATGAGGTATAAGGGCAACGTGACTATTCGAAAGTACATTATGAAAATGTCAAATAATGTCTCAAATTTAAAGGCACTTGGACTTGGATTATCGGACGACGTCTTAGTATGCTTGATTTTGATCTCTCTCCCTACACAATACAATCATTTTAAGGTGATATATAATTGTCAGATGAATAAATGGATTCTTAATGAGCTCATTTCCCATTGTGTGCAAGAGAACATAGATTAAGGCAGGAAAAAAATACATATAGTGCTTTTGTAGCCATCACCTCAAGGGGCAAGATCAAAAAAAGAAAGAAAGGTTATAAAACCGCTTATTCGGGATTAGTTCATGTGCAAAAGAAATAAAATACAAATCAAGCTAATGTTCAAAAAGTTTCTTTTATCACATGACTGGTCACATAAGGAAATGTTGCACAAAGTATCATACTTGGCGTGTAAATAAGGATTTGACTCTCATTTTGGTTTCTTTTGAGGTTAATTTAGCTTCACTGCCTAGTAATACTTGGTGGGTTAATTCATGTGTTATAATTCACGTAAGTATTTTTATGTAGGGTTGTCTCTATAATTGAAAATCGATTGATGTTGAAACATACATCTATGTAGGTGATGGTAAAAGGGTGGAAGTTGAAGCTATCGAGAAATTTGGACTTTTGATGAAGACTGACCAATTTTTGGATTTAGATGGTATTTTTATTGTACCGTCTTTTTAGGCAGAACTTAATTTCGGTTTCTGTTTTAGAAAAATTAGGATATTCTTGTTCATTCGGAAATCTTATATTTAGTTCTCATTTCTTCGATTATGATTGAAACTATTTTTTTTTATCTATTTTCGGATAATCTTTATATGCTCGATATCATCCCTTCATATAATGAAATCATGAAGGTTGGTTCACGAGGCTTGAAGCATAAATTGATGGATGAAAATTCTGTTATTTTATGGTATAAACAATTAGGTTATATCTCAAAACCGAGAAATGGAATGTTTAGTATCAGACGGAATTATTGAACTCTTGATTTTTCAGATTTTGACCATTTTGTCAATTGTATCAAGGGGAATTAGACAAACAAAGTAGGTAAAGGTACATATCGAACTTCAGAGATTATGGAATTGATATATATGGATGTATGTGGATCGTTTCATATGGTTTCTTGTAATGATCACCATAACTTTGTATTATTCATAGATGATTACAGTCGATATGGTTACCTTTATCACTACAAAAAAACGCGCAGTTTCCAACAGACGGGCCAACGGATCCGTCCGTTGGAAACACTTACCAACGGATTTTAACGGATTTGGTGAAATTTTTTAACGGGCAAAAATCCGTTGCAATCTGTTACAAATTCCACGGAATTGCAACGGATATTATACGTTGCAATATCCGTTGAAATCCATCGCGATTTTTAACGGAGTGTAACGGATACTTCCGTTGGCCTTATCCGTTGGAAGGTCCGTTAGAAACCGGAGAAACGGATTCCAATGGGCATCCGTTGCACCGTCTAACGGATGCCTGTTAGAAGTAGCAATGGATGCCCGTTGATATTGTGAATTTCGAGTTTCAACTGTCGAATTAAATTACCGCGCATGAGCAACGGGCATCCGTTGCTATTTCCAACGGGCATCCATTGAGATATTTGCTATTTATATCGTAACTTAGGGTTACGCCAAATCATCAATTACAACCATCTTAATATCTATTGTTGAATCCAAAATAACTTTTATGAACTGTTTCACCGCCGGGATCGGGAAAAAGATTCCCGATGGTGTTACAGTTTATAAAGGTTGTTTTGAATTCGATAATAGATATAAAGATATCGATTGTAAAGCTAGAGTTACCTCAAATATCTTAATGTCTAATGTCGAACCTAAAACCCTTTTCTGAAACTGTTTCATCGCTAGAACCGGGAAAAGGAATCCAGACGGTGATTCAGTTTAAGAGGGGGGGTTTTGGTTCGATAATAGACGTAAAGATGCCGAATGTAAACCTAGAGTAACCTCAAATCATCCATAACAAATATCTCATGTCTAATGTCGAACCTAAAACGCCATTCTGAAACTATTTCACCGCCGGAACCAGGAAAAGGAATCCAGACGGTGATTCAGTTTAAGAGGGGTGTTTTGGTTCGATAATAGACGTAAATATGCCGAGTGTAAACCTATAGTTACCTCAAATCATAGGTTCGACAAACATCTCAATGTCTAATGTCGAACCTAAAACACCTTTCTGAAACTGTTCGGTAATAGATTTAAAGATGACGATTTCGGTTTTTGTTCGCTATTAGACATCGAAATTAAATGAATTATAATTATGAAATCGTAATTCATAAGATCTAACTATTGTAATATGAAAAAATAACGAATTTGTAAGCATTTGCATTAGGCATTAACCCCTTGGTCTAGATTTCAACGGGCATCCGTTGAAATTGGCAATGGATGCCCGTTATAAGTTGCAACGGATGCCCGTTGGAATTGTTAATTTCGAGGCTATCGGTTGAAATTAATTCACGTGAACCTACTTCAACGGGCATCCGTTGCAAATTCCAACCTATTTAGATCATACCATAGAGTGCATCAAACCATCAATAACAAAAAAATTTTCAAAAAATGTCGTCGTCTTCAAATCGAAATATATATAGATCAAGAGAGTGGATGTATAGAAGAAAAGATCCTGTAACCGAAGAGATAACGCAAGAATTCTTACACGGATTGGAGCAATTCATGAGTTTTGCATCGATGCAGCCTTTGTGTCAAGAACGCGGGACAATATTATGTCCATGCAAAAGATGCAAAAACATGAAGTATCGAAGTCAAGAAATTTTTTGCAAACATCTTTATAAGGTGCGTTTCTTTAAAAATTACAAAATTTGGATTTTTCACGGTGAAAATGATTGCGGTGTAAGAGATAGCGTGCAAGATGCACAAGTAGAACGAAATGAAGAAGTTATTTATGAACCATTGACGACCAATCCATATGTGAAAATTGTGTCAGATGCTTTTTCTATAGCTGTTAATGAACAAACGCATGAAGAGATGCCGAACATCGATGCACGTCGATTCTTCAACCTATTGGATTCGGCGAAACAACCTATATATGAAGGTTGTCGTGAAGGTCAGTCTCGGTTATCTTTATCTTCAAGATTGATGGGTATTAAAACAGGCTACTATGTTGCTGAAAATTGCATGGATTCTTTTTGCAAAACAATGCGTGAGTATTTACCGGAACATAATCAAGCTCCTGAGACATACTACGAAACAAAGAATGTGTTGAAAGATTTGGGAATGCCACATCAGAAAATTGATGTTTGTAGAAACAGTTGCATGTTGTTTTGGGGAAATGATAAAGACTTGTTGGAATGCAAGTTTTGCAGTGCAAGCAGATTTCGGCCTAAAAAACCATCTTCACGTAAATATGTACCATACAAGAAAATGTTCTATATGCCTGTTGGAAACATGTTGAGAAGGTTATATGAATAAAAAAAACCACTGCAGCAATAAGATGGCACGTAGAACACTCAATGCCGAAGGTATAATGCAACATCCATCGGATGGTAAGGCTTGGAAAGATTTCCATGAAATATTTCCCGAGTTCGCGTATGAAACGAGAAACGTCTATCTTTGCTTATGCACGGATGGTTTTAGTCTCTATGGAAAATCTGGAAGTCAATATTCTATGTGGCCGGTGATTTTGTTCCCGTATAATTTGCCTCCCGAGATGTGTTTGAAAAGAGAGGTAATGTTTCTAACGTTGTTGATTCCAGGACCAGAACATCCGAAGAAAAGTTTTGATGTCTTTTTGCAGCCCTTAATTCATGCATTACGACAGTTGTGGAACGAAGGAATCCTTGCTTATGACGTCAGTACTAAGCAAAATTTCACATGGAAAGCGATCTTGTTATGGACAATTAGCGATTTTCCTGCCTATGGAATGTTATCCGGATAGAGCATGCACGGAAGATTGGCATGTCCATATTGTATGGAGGATACAGATGCATTTCGACTAGTACATGGTAAGAAACCATGTTGGTTCGATTGTCATAGAAGATTTCTTCCTCGTGGGCATACTTTCCGGAAAGATAAAAAACATTTTCGGAAGAACGTGGTACAAAAAGAAGAGGTGCCGTGCATGCAAACCGGAACACAAATCCTTTACGAAAGATTGAACACAATGGGTTATTTAGAAGGATCGGTTGAATGCGGTGGAGATCGTGGGCATCGTAAACCAAAAGGATTTGTGTTCCGGTTGGTAAGGCTTGGAAAGAAATATTTTCCGAGTTCGCGTATGAAACGAGAAACGTCTATCTTTGCTTATGCATGGATGGTTTTAGTCCCTATATACAATCAGTATAATGCAACATCCATCGGATGGTAAGGCTTGGAAAGATTTCAATGAAATATTTCCCGAGTTTGCGTATGAAATAAGAAACATCTATCTTTGCTTATGCACGGATGGTTTTAGTCTCTATGGAAAATCTGGAAGTCAATATTCTATGTGGCCGGTGATTTTGTTCCCGTATAATTTGCCTCCCGAGGTAATGTTTCTAATGTTGTTGATTCCAGGACCAGAACACCCGAAGAAAAGTTTCGATGTCTTTTTGCAGCCCTTAATTCATGAATTACGACAGTTGTGGAATGAAGGAATCCTTGCTTATGACGTCAGTACTAACAAAATTTCACATCGAAAGCAGTCTTGTTATAGACAATTAGCGATTTTTCTGCCTATGGAATGTTATCTGGATGGAGCATGCACGGAAGATTGTCATGTCCATATTGTATGGAGGATACAAATGCATTTTGACTAGTACATCGTAAGAAACCATGTTGGTTTGATTGTCATAGAAGATTTCTTCCTCGTGGGCATGCTTTCCGGAAATATAAAAAACATTTTCAGAAGAACGTGGTACAAAAAGAAGAGGCACCGTGCATGCAAACCGGAACACAAATCCTTTACGAAAGATTGAACACAATGGGTGATTTACAAGAATTGGTTGAATGCGGTGGAGATCGTGGGTATCGTAAACCAAAAGGTAAAGGTGAATGGCATAACTGGTATAAACTTAGTATCTTTTGGGAACTATCATACTGGAAATCATTGATATTACGTCATAATTTAGATGTTATGCATATCGAGAAGAACTTTTTCGATAACATCATAAATATTGTTTTGAATGTGACTGGTAAAACCAAGGATAATATACAATCAAGAAAAGATTTGAAGTCAATATTTCGACGACCTGAGTTGGAATTACGAGATGGAAGGTCACCTGTCCCGATATTCAGATTGTCTGGTCCGGCGAAAACGGCATTATTAAAATGGTTAAAAGAGGACGTTAAGTTTCCCGATAGATATGCATCGAACATTGCTCGCAGAAAACAAAGCAGCGGTCGAAAGATCTATTGTCAAACAATACTTGTTGGAAGAAATCACATATTTCAGCACATTTTATTTCGAGTCGCGTATTTAAACGAAAGAACGTCGTGCAGCGGATGATCACACAAACTATTTGTATCAATATAATCCGCAGTTTGGCATAATTCTTGAAATGTTTACACCGATTGGACGTACAGGAGGTATATCCGATGAATATTGGTTAACACCAGAGGAGTATAATCATGTCCACACATATATACTACTTAATTGTCAAGAGTTATCACCGTTCGAAAGGTACGTACATGGTACATATTATAATTTCAATCTTTATATATATATATATATTAAAATGTATCGTGTTTTCATTATTCAGGATATTTGACGAAGAAGTGCTTGGTACATATCCTCATCTAAATGCAAATGAACTCACAGACATGAAAGTTCAACATTATGGATCGTGGTTTAAAGACTACGTAAGTACTCGTATACACATTTATGTAAATTAATTGCATATAAGAGTATTAATTTGTTTTTTTATAC
>CM071871.1:38004076-38032294 GCA_036759665.1 Gynandropsis gynandra | reverse complement strand
GATTCGGGGGTTTTATTGCCTGGTTCCGCGGGAGCTCCTCCCCCGTCGCCACCACCACCATATCGTCCTCCGTCACCAGAATCGACACCGTCGATATTTGATGACGATGACAATATGATATATATCGATTCGTTGATCGATGATTTTGATGGGCGTCCAACCCTTCCGATCATCGATCTAGAACATTCTCCTCGGACGTTATGGTAAAAAAACTACTATTTTGATTTGCTTTATTATATGTTATAAATATTATCTAACTTTTTGTTGTTGATTTGCAGTTTAGATGTTGATGATGTACTCAAACACACCAACAACCTCATCATACAAGAATCCTTACAGTACGAATTGTACTACTCCTGGCAAGTTACGCCAGAAGTTGTGCGCCAGCGATGGTGGCGCACTTTTTTATTGTAAGTTTTCTTAATTAAATTTCAACTTTTTAGTTATATATATGTATATATATTATAAAACTAACAATTTTATAAATTTGTTTGCAGTGCTCATACAGATGGAAGCGAAAGGATACGTTGCGCATCTACACAGCATGGATTCGCGACATGCATGTTCGGATGCGCTTAATGAAGAACGATGCGAAACGCAACTACTACGCCAACAATAGAAAACCGAGATGGGCAACAGAAGCGGTCTTCAGCAAAATGATTCAGCATTAGGAGTCCCCAGATTTCACAAGAGCGAGAAGGCAAAAAAATGTCGCTACGGTGAGAAGGTTCCCGGAGAGGGTCCGCATCGCCATACTTCGGGATCAAAATCCTTCCCGAAACGAAGAAAAGAATTGGTAAAATTTTCTTTATTTAAATTTTTTATTTATTTAAATATTTATCTAACTACATTTATTTTATATTATAGATGCAACGGATAGGAAGAGACTCTTATTGAGCTGGTATTGGAAATAAAAACCCGGAAGAAGCCGGTTGTGGGGGAAGAGGCCGACGAATCCGAACTCGTCGATCCTCGAGCGGAGCGAACCGTGAGAGCTGTGACCGAGAAGATCACACAACAATCTCAAGCTTGCGGTTCAAGCCCTGACGAACTCAGTCCTTTTCAAAAGGACAAAATTTATTTAGAGGTAAAAGTTTATTATTTTATTTCTCGATTATTAATAAAATAATTATTGAAAATCTAACGTTACTTTTTTTTCTTGTAGTCGGTGAGACCGTATAAGGAACGTCTATACAGTCTCGGGGCGCTTCAAAAGGATATCGTCGAGAACGCCACGATGGTACCTCCCGTAGTGCAAGAGAGTTTTTCGCAACAACGGCGGATTCAGGAGCTCAAAGCCAAACTTCAGCACTTGGAGAGCGTCATCGAGTTGATAGGGCAAGGGAGGGGATCAACGTCGCAGCCAGAACCGGGTCCCGATTCAGATGCAACGCCATCTCGAGGTGATGACGATCATAGAGACGATATCGACCCCACCGATTTAAACGAAATGTAATAGGGTAGATTAATGTAGTTTTAGTTTTAGTTTTTTGTGAACAATTTAATATTTTAATTAAAAACTTTTTAATTTAAAAAATATTTTTATTTTTTAAAAATTTTATTTTTTTTATTTTTTTTCAAGCGTTCCAACAGATGCCTGTTGGAAAATCCGTTGGACTCTATTTTCCCGCCAAATGTTTACGGACGTCCGTTGCCCTTTCTCGCCACTTTGCAACGGACGTCTGTTGCTCTTTCTCGCCATTTTGCAACGGATGTCCATTAGAAATCTAAATTCCTGTTCTCTTTTTTCTGCGTAAATAGCAACGGATGCCCGTTGGAAGGCATAATTCCCGCTCATTTTTCCCGCGTGGATGGCAACGGACGTCCGTTGAAAGTTGTAACGGACGCCCGTTGCCGTTCATTTTTCCCGCGTGGATGGCAACGGACGTCCGTTGAAAGTTGTAACGGATGCCCGTTGCTCTTTTCCAATGGCCCTCCATTGCAAGTTTGCAACGGTCATCCGTTACAAATCTTTCCAACGGGCGACCGTTACAATGTTTCCAACGGAGTCGTCCGTTGAAATGTCCGTTACAATGTTGCAACGGATATTATCCGTTGGAAGACCGTTTCGAATTGCAACGGATCGGAATTTCCAACGACCGATTCCCAACGGACGGGAATCCGTTGCCATCCGTTGGAAAGAGCCCTTTCCAAAGGAATTGAGGCATTTTCCAACGGATATGTCCGTTGGAACATGTATGTTTTTTGTAGTGTATCTAATTTATGAGAAGTCAGAGGTTTTGAAAGTTTTCAAAGCATTTAAGGCTAAAGTTAAACTTCAACTTAGTAAACACATTAAGGTTGTTCACTCTAATGCTGGTGGTGAATAATATGTTAAAAATGACAGATTAGGTGAACATCATCCAGGGCCATTTGCCAAGTACCTCGAGGAGTGGGGAATCGTTCTCCAATACACAATGTCGGGTACACCTAGCATGAATGGTATTGCGGAGAGACGAAACCATATACTTTAGGAAATGGTGAGAAGTATGATATTGTTCTCTACTATCTCAAAATCCTTGAGGGTGAGTATTAAAGATAGTGGTTTACATCTTGAATCAACTACCAACTAAAGCAACAATTAAGTTTTCTTATGAGTTATGGATGGGTAAACGTCCTAACTTAAGGTATTATCACATTTGGGGATATGCGGTCGAGGCTCAATCTTATCGGTCTAATAAAAGGAAATTGGATTCCAAAACCGTGAGCTCTTACTCTGTTGGATACTCGAAAAGATATAAGGTTATAAGTTTTATGATCCCATAAAAAATTCGATATTTGATACGAGAGTAGCGATGTGTTTTGATGATATTGAACCTGAGAAAAGGATGACGAATTTTATTTTGGAGAGGATAAGGATGAAAATTTTGATTCACAAAAGATGATTCATATTCCGACTATTGTAGTTGGCAATGATTTGTGTTGTGTTGTTTGAGATATAAATCAAGATACTCCAAATTTCGTTCCTAAAATCCATGAGAAACAAATTCATGAACCTCAAATAGCTCCATCAGAAAAGTGTGCCACGTAGGTCCACTCGAGAAAGGAGATGTGCTATTTCGGATGACTATAGTATATCTTCAGGAACATGAGGATGACATTAGGTTGATGGAAGATGATCCAGTTAAAAGCGTCAAGCCACTCAAAGTGTTAACTCTCAAAAGTGGACTCATGCCATGAAAGAAAAAATTAAATATAAGGATGACAATAAGGTTTGAGAACTTGTACCTTTGCCAGAAGGTGCGAAAACAATTGATGTAAATGGATATTTAAAACTAAACGGGATTCACATGGTAATATGAAAAATTATAAAGCACGTCTAGTCGCCAAACGATTTACTCAAAAGGAAAGCATAGATTACAAAGAGTCTTTCTTTTCATTTTCATCGAAAGACCTTTGTAAATATTGATGGCATTAACAACTCATTATGATTTAGAGCTACATCATATGGATGTTAATATAACACCCCTATCCTGGAACTACCTCGAGACTAGGAGTGTCTACCATCACTCCAAGAGGTGGTCACATATATCATCGTTCAAACACATTTATAAAATAAAATAAATGTTTTATTCCGAAATAAAAATGGTCCAGACCATATAGCAAATAAAACATAATAATCATAGTCACGATAAGTAAATAAAGCTTATCGAGAGCTCTTGTGCGCCTCTCTCGTCAGTCTTCTATGAGTCCTGATGTTGCTGTTCACCCTCATTGCTCTTTTTCGTCGCCATATCATGTCCATCCATGACAACCCACAAATAGGGTAAGTACGAAATACACACTGAATAAGACAAATACATGTACGTACTTTGTGCCACGTATTCTCCCACACCTAACTAAATAACTTAAAATAATGTTCTATCATCATATTAAAGACATACAGACTACTCTACCTAACCCAACTGAATATCCAAGTCTAAAACTAGTACCACATCGAATCATAACTCATAAAGTCCACATAACTCTAGCTTGGGCATACGCTTAAAAATTTCAAAGGAACCCAACACATTGAAGATCTCGCAAGATCACAATGTACCCCAGCCATCAGTAAAATACAACGTTCCATCGCTCGAAAGGTTACCACAACTTCATCATGGTACGACGCGTACCCTGATTCAAGTGTCACAATACTAACATCGTCGATCCAATACTCCTCACATGACAACCCTTATCATCACGCTCGCACACGCCTTCTTTCGAAGGTTTGAGTGTGAAATCACTCAATCAAGCACACTAGTCAAGATGTTCACTTGACTTTAACACCGAACCCAAAATAACAATGTTCTCCGACCCTAGCACTTGGTCAAATATCAATTCTCTAGATCATCTCTACTCACTTATATAACTCAGATACTTTTCATCATTTTTCATACAACAATTTTAGGGTTTAATCCAATCCTCACTTGTAACGTTTCACTTTTCCCATTATGATCTTAGAAATCTTATTGTGATCATGCATCGTTTTAAATATAGATTCTCATTTCTAAATAAAAAACAAAGCCAAAATTGAAATGGGAAAAGATATGACCTTAATTTTCTATGACGACTTCACGATTCCTGATGACATCGCTAACAACACCACAAATCAATTTTTTCATATTTCTAATCCATTAAATTTATCAATATCTATAGCATAAACCTTAAAATTGAGGAACAATCACAAAAATATTTTTAGAGATTTACCCTTATCTCGATAAGAATTCATCCACGAAGAACAAGATGAAAAAAATTGAAGATTCTTCTCCAATTTCTTCTCTTCACCCTATTTTCTCTTCTTCTCTCTTCTTTTTCTTCTCCTCCGGCCGAAAATGGTTGTTTTTTTCCTTTTAATTAACATAAACTTATATTAGGTATATATATTTGTAATTATTATGCTCATAGGCTTCATGGTTTCTCCACCACTAAAACGAAATTCGTCCTCGAATTCTTTGTTTTTGATACCTACAACAACATTTATATTCAACGAATAGAAGAACCATACTACTCATCTTCAAACAACTCAGGATACTCATATCTTATCTTCTCCTCTTATTCTCATGTAGTTCATTCCACTCCATGATGTTTTCACACAAACTTTATCATCAAAATCTGCTTATGTCTTAATTGTTTTACTTGGTGATTCATGATAAGCACTGGACATTCTGTACACGTAAATCTTTCTTTAACGTTATTGGTTGCTCAAAAAATATTTTATATAATACTGATAAACGCTTACATAATAATGATACATGAAACACATCATGTATCCCCTCTAGAGATGAGTAAAACTCCAATCGATAGGTGACTACTCCAATTCAATTAATCACTTTAAATGGCCATGTGAACCATTTAAACTCATTTTCATTTTACAGATGTACCTTGTGTTAAGTTTTACTTACACCATTAAGGCTTCAAAGTAATTGTGTGTGATTAAAAAATTTCAAACGTTTGTGTCTCTAGTGTACAACTGTGTTTAGGAAAGGTTTCGTGGATCGATACATGAGCTTCCGCAACACGACAGGTCTAGAAATACCAGGCCATGCCTTAATGGTCTCGGCCGACCTAGCAGCGTTCTACCACTGCATTATGGATGCCTTTCAGAACATTCCCTACGCACAAACGCTACGCGCGCCAATTCTACCGAGAATGCACCATCCTTGACATAATTGACTTCATCTTTGGATACTCGGCAGTCATCTTTTAGAACTGCACGATCCTCCCACGAGGCCCCATGGACGACCAAAAAAACACGATAACCGCACAAGGATGAACCAATCCGAACCAAAACTCTGGAACATCCATCTATAAATGCAACATCTTGCTTTTGGACAACCTCATCGGTATCTAAACATCCTAAATCGACATTGGAAGAAATTTTCCAGGACTGTATTGATGAAATCATTCATGGACGGATTCATTGATCTGAAAGGGTGGCTCTCGCGGGTCGAAGAGTCTACACCAGATACGAAATTCTATGCCGAATATGCGAATTTGGGTGTCGGAGCTTTGACGAAGAATAGGGTTAAGTAGAAGGGTTTGAGGACTTTTTTGATGAAAAAGGTGAAGGAGTTGATCAATTTGTTCATGTGGAAGTTGCAGACCAAGAAACAAGGACAGAGCAAAACAGAGTGCACCCTGTCCAGGTTGCACATTTCAAGATCCAAGAAAACAACGAGAAGCTGACTAAAGGAGCTGAACCAGAGGTCAAGGACATAGCTGAAGGATGCTAGAAAGGACACAAAGAAAGGATGCTAGTTGGAGCCTAGAGCAAGAAAGGACGCAAAGGAACAGGAGACAACCTCGAAATCAATTTGAGGACATGCACCAGAACCACAGGCTGCAGATTGCATGTTTTGGCATGGACATGAAGTTCATGCGTTTCAAGTCAAATGGATCTATATCTAGCAATTAGAATGACAAGTTTTTAGTGTGATCCTAAGTTATTTTGTCGAATTTTGTAATGCCATGAGACGTATATGAATGTTAAGAAGGATTAATGAAAGTATTGCATTATCAGAAAAATATCTTCTTCGTGTATTCATCTTCACCACTTCTCTTTCATTTCTTACAAATATTTACATTTTGATCGAGTTCATTGTACAAGATTGTTATTTAAATTTGTGTTTGCACAAACAAAATATTACAATGGAGATAGTGAACTGAAATGAGCAACTCATACGTTGCTAAAGTTCATTGAAACACAACAGAAGGAAACAAACAAGTTTACCGTCAAATCCTTCATCGATTGTAACAAATGGTTGTCGGTGACCGGAGTTCCATTCAAACCAGATCTTTGAGTTGTTTTATGTTATTGTTTCATTTTCTTGTGTGGTTTATATTTGTTCATCGATCATTTTATTATTGTACATGTAAATTTAGATTAATTCGTGGTTCTAAAAAACTCATGTGAGTATTCCTTTGGATCAAATAATAAATTGAAAATTTTATTATCTTATAAAATAAACTGACCTTTAACATATTAATCAAGACAATTACACCTTACTTCAGTAAATTTGAATCCACGATATAACAAGAATTAATAGAATTTCAAAACACTTTTATATCAATAACGTCCAACACACTAAAATTATTACTTATTTTAATCACTCTTTGTGAATTAATCCTCCATAGAAGGGAATATCTGTCTGAGGCAACCAAGTATCACCCATTGTAAAGTTATAGACCGTGAAGTTCATGGCTTGAGTCAAGTTCATCAGATTATATCCAGGCCACTGAACCCTAGAACTCGTGTGAGACCCTGGTCCGAAATTATCGTATTCACCATAGTAGAGCGTGTCGAGCCCTGTCGTGCCATTCCATTCAAGCCACCCAACCGGCTGGACCACATCGCTAATGTACGATTGTAAGAAAACCGTACGAGAATAGGGTTTCCATGGCCGTCCGAGGAACGTCATGGTGGTGTTTGGGTCAGCTGCTAGGTCCGGAGCCGCTTGGATTGTGCTGTTCAAGATGGAGATTCCGGTGTTCTGATTAGGGTCGGTCCTTCCTTGAGCCGTGAATGCATTCTTTTGCTTCTCCATTGGTTTTCGAGCATATAAATTACAGTTCTGAAAGACTGCTGCGGCGTTTCCGAATATAAAATCGATTGTACCTGTTAAGATAACAAGATAATGGGAATAAAGAACCAATTAGTAATCATATCCATCTAAAATTAAAAATATAAAATGGTTATATGATAAGATGTTACCATAGATGTCACATTCACGGTAGAATTGTCTAAGAGAATGGACGTAGAGTGTATCTTGGTAACCCTCGAAACTACACCGATAAAATGTAGACAAGTCTGCGTTGTTCCTTAATGCCACGGCCTGATGTTTTTGCGGCCCCGCGGTATTTCTGAAAGTCACGTCTACTGCCACAAACCGCTCTCCCGCCACCGCTATAACAATAACAGAAAAAAAACAACAACGTTATTTATTGAGTTTCAAAGAATCCGAAAAGTCGATATTCAAAAGAAACGAAATAGATGTTATGTTATATAATCTCTATAAAGTATGATATATATGAATCATTGACTTCTATACATAATATTATATAATTCTAAATTTTTGAATTAATTTCTGAATTGAATTAAATTTAAATTAAAATATTACAATAAAAAATATGTTAGTGTAGTTTCAAAGAATTCCAAAAGTCATAATTTAAAATTTAAAGTAAACATGCGCATGTTTCTATATCGATTATAATATTAATCATTAATTCTGCTATGTGTATTGTCTTATACTAGATAAAACAATTATGAATGCCTATATATAACTCTAAATTTTTTAATTAATTTTTATATAGAGTTAAATCAAAATTTATATTTGATATAAACTTACCGAAGGTGGAAGAATTATACGTAGTCCAACCATCAACGAAGCTATGATTGCCCGAAATAATGGTCTTGTTGATGCCATCACCAACGAGCAAAACGTTCCTTTTGTTCTTTGGAATGACAACGTATTCCTCGTAGAGGCCTTCCCTTGCGTAGATGACGAAGTAGCCATCCTCCGGGTTAGTGTTGTTGGGAGCCGCGGCTACGGCGTCGGAGATGGTCGTGAAGTTGTCGGTTTCGTATGGACCGACTATCACCGCCTCTCGGACAAGGACTGATCCGCCGCTCGTCTCCCCTAGCTCCTCCACGCTCCGCTCCATTCTCCGGCCACACTCTTTTTCCTTGTCGCATGTTTTCCGCAACACCTACGATATATTGCAATAATAACATCATGCTAACATACGTTTGAGGGGAATGAACTATTGTAAATATGGTTGAGTATAAGACAGGAGAGCTGCCAAAATAATATGATCTTTACACCGTTTTTTTCTTTAATTCCTAAAAGATTCCACATTTCATTAAATGTGTATGTATATATATATAGATCCTTCTTTCGAAAAATGTAGAGAATAAATAGTGTATATATGCAATTATGTACATGGATAATTTAGAATTTAAAATTTTCTATCATTCGAGTTAATAATTTTCAAAAATATATGTTTTAAAATACAAAAAAATTAACTTATAGAACACCGTTGTCCACTCGTGACAATGAATTTAGTGAACTCCTGGTTTTTAATCCAACGAACATGGTTGTTGATGTCACATTTAATAAAAATTAGTTTATATTCTTTTTCTCGTGATTTTATACGAAATTTATGACCGACTACGACATCTCTATTTTATTCTAGTTTTCAACTCCGATATAAAAAAATCAGAAAAAACAACATTTCACTCATCAGTTTTACTAATTTATGTAAATAATTATTTTTATAATTGGGTAAAATTTATTGTAAAGTAATTTAATTTAAATAAACCAAAATGAATCCGGTACAAAATATAACCTAAGAAAGCTTAACTGTGGTCACAAGACGAAGATCTAAATAAGTCATAAGGTATAGATGACATAATCCATGTGATAAAATTGATTGGCGGTGAAGGATTCACGTGGACACAGTTGGATACGGAGTAGGGCCCACGTGGTTATTTTATATTTTAATAAATTCATGACAATAAAATTAATACTATATATTATTCTATTGAGATAGTCAAAAACCTTTTTTATTTATTGATAAAATTGTACTTTAATTTTGGAGTTATTGTATTGTACGGGCAAAGTTGACTTTTTATTTATGGGTATGTTTCGCCATGTGGCATTAAATGTTGCATGAACCTAGGGATAGTCATTTCCTCTATACTTATATATGATTATTTTATTAATAGAGTAATAAAATGTTTATTTTTGCATTTTTTTAGTTAGAGACATTTACACAGGTTACCAAAATTTTCGACATCAATGTTTTGAAATTTCTAATGAAAAAATATATATAAAATAGTAGTTAAGATTTGTTATTGTTGTAATTTTAGAGATTTTAAACTTTTCCTGAAAATTTTATAACTCATAAATTCATTATTTTTTTATGAGATTCCGATTAATGTGATATATAACTCGTTAATTGAATTAATTCATTTTAGATTATATTAAATTGATTGGTATATATATTCGTCAAATATTTAGAGAATTATTGTGCTAATTAAAATATGTATCGATTTTGTTAAGAAATGTTTGGTAAATTCAATCAAATTATTTTTTTAATATTTTAACTATCAATAATATGCCACTTTTTTTGTTAATATGATTACACTAAATTAGTAGTAATTTTTTCTAAAAAATAGTAAATGATATGATAGTATATAATAAAGTGCAAGATGGATTGGAATAGGTATAATTCATCCTTAATTATGATTAGAATTTCAATTAGACATATTTTCAGATGATCAATTACGGATTATAATGCATTCTGAGAATTAAAATTCCGACTATTTATGGCCATTTTCTAGTAATGTTACTTATATTAACAAAGGGAGCAAGAAATAGTGGTACCTTGATTAAGGTCTCGAGAGGCTCGCGGACCACATTGTGAGAACCACCAAAGATCTTCTCTTGAGAGCCTTTGTACCTCTTTAGATTCTTTTTGAGCGCGTGAGTGACGAGTCCCAACGACACGCTGTAGAGGGGCGTGACGTTCGAGAGCGGTGTCCCCACGGCCGCTGCGAACTGGCTCTTAGCTTCGGTCAGACCGTCGAGGCACGTCTGTTGATTGGTCACCACGCCACTCAAAAGGCTCGTCATGCGTTCCACGAGGGCTTCCGTCATAACCTCAGCCGCCTTCAGCTCCTCCGAGATCGTCTCCAAGTAATCCACGCTTAAATCCGCCAGTTCACTACAATCCCCCACCGCCCGTACCTGAAATTTAATAGTTACAAGATTTTATGTTGCACAAAATAATCAGTGGCAACAGCAAGTATATATCCGTTGCAAATGTGAATTCACGATGATAAGATAAATGAATTTGTGTTTAATTCAAACTTAAAATTGATTTAAGAATTTAAAATTACACATAATTTTATAATTTAAATATCTATAGCAAATGTGAATTACCGACGGATTGATAAATGAATTTGAATATAATTAAATTTTAAAATTAATTATAAATTTGGGGTCATTCAAAATTATATATATATGCATATACACGGATTAACATTTATATCTTATATTATTTATATTATTTAAGATAACAAATATGATGAAATGGACTGTCTGACTGTTATAATAAGTTGTTATGTATCGGTTAGGATATAAATTTTGGATTCCTATACGTGAGACTAGACAATTCTAAACTCTTGAATTAGCTATTGAAATTAGTTAGACCCTGACTTATATTTGATATAGTATCAGTATCAATTTTATCTCGATTTGAATATACCGATGTTGGGACTCCGATTATTATGATCATGCTTCATAACCAAATCTGAGAATGAAGAGACTGTTATAATAAGTTGTTCCACATCAGTTTAGGAAATAAACTTTGAACTTATACTGATTTGATAACCTAAATTTTTGAGTTAGATTTTAAAATTACTTAGACTATAACCTATATTTGATAGTGATGAAAAGCTTTTCGTCGATACAAAATGCTAAAATAGTCTGCAATAGGTCGCAACCTTGTGACTCCCGGACGGGTCGCAATAAGTCGCATCTTGCGACTACGATATATTGAAGATCATGAGACTTGTGGTCAAATGGTTCCAAAAAAAGAGAATGGTTACCTCCTCAGGGGTAGATGCAGAGAGATTGAACTGCACGCGCTGCACGTAGCGATCGAAGGCCTTAGAGAGACGACGAGCTTGTTTGAGGCATTGCTTGACAGTGAATTTGCCGAAACGGTAAGGATCGGACGGTGAGGATTTGTGGGCACCGAGGATGGTACGGCAGAGCTTAGGGTAAGGAGTGGACTTGCATGCGACCGAAGGTGACTGTGACTGTGACTGTGATGGAGTATGCGGTGAGATTAGCAAAGCCCATGACAAGAAGAGAAGAGACACGAACAAGAGACAAGACGAAGAGTACCCCACTCTTTGCATATTCTTCTCTTTGTTTTCTCTTTTGTGGGTTTTCTGAATCTACTAAGTACTTCACTTGGAGAGTTTCTGTTTAATGAATTCATGAACCTTATGGACACCCATATATATATATTTATATATGTATGTATACATTGATAATGAGAGAGAGAGAGAGAGGAAATAATTAAATGTAGGTTGGCTTGGTTGGGAATTATTCGGTTACAGGTATTATGAAGCGTTCTATAATTTAAGTTTTATTTATTTTCAAATATTTATGTCATGTGATGTGAATCCATGCAAATATCATAAAAGCAACATAAATTTAGTTATTTAGTTATTTGTATATAAATTGATAAGTTAATATGGGGACAATGCTAATATGGGGATAATGCGAACGTGTTATTTGAATAATTTGAGTGAAATGTATAAATTTTCAGACTTATTTTTCTTATCAGGAAATTTTATATGTTTAAGTTTCTTGAGACATCATGTGCAATAATTTTCCATGAGAGCGACAAATTTGCATAGCACATTCGAAAGGCATGTTTTCTATATTTTTTATTCATTTATATATATTTTTCTTGAACTTAATTAATTTGAATATTATTTTAAAACTGAATCGATCAATTGAATTATTTTAGAATGAAGCATTATATATTATATGTTCAATAAATAGAAAATGAAAATACAATCAAACAAATAAATGTTGAGTCGTTTCATGAAACAAAGAGTGTAGTACGCAATTAGATCATAAAGTAAGCGTGTTCGTGTGTGTGAATATATACCATACCTGTAAGTATATGCGTAAAATATAATTTACTTTACAATGCAAGATTTAAACCGTAATCATTAGATATTAATGTTAATTTGGTAAACCAACCATAACTAAGGTGCGGAACGAATAATTCACGATTACATTAAATTCATGTAATATATGAAATTTAAGTCATAACATATAAAAAAAAATATATATATATAGAGGAACGAATACGTAATGAGTGGCTATCGAAGAATAAATGAATGCATGTGAGGTGTTGTGGAGCTTTGAGACTAAGGGAAGACGGTGAAATTATGTGTGTGAAGTTTACGTAACACTTTTATTTGTTATTAAGTTAGTCTCCAACCATATACTTTAAAAAAAATTCTTACGTATTTATTATTACAAATTGTTTTATTTTTTTTCTTTCTTTATTGATAAATTACATGAGTTATCAATTTGTATTATTTTTAAAGCAAAATCACGACAACTTCTACCAAATTAGTAATATTTTGTGTTATTATTAGATTTTATAAAACAAAACTTGCGCACCGACCGAAGAAAAATAGTGCTAAAATCATTTTTTTTATTAAAATTAAAATTAGACAGAGAAAAATGACGATGTTGAATTTTGGTTGAAAATAGTGGCCCTAACGCTATTGTAGTGGATCCCATATTTGATTTTTATCGAACATTTTCTACTATATAAGGAAAGGTTGTAGAGAATTAAAAATCATCCCAAAATTACAAAACAAAAAGAAAAAAAGGAAAAAACAAAGAGAGAAAGTAGTCTTTCCTATTTTTTAAGGTTTTTTTCTTGTTTCTTTCAGAGGTCTTTCACTCCATTGTAAGAGAGAAATATTGGTGTTTTCTCCTTACAATTTGAGAGAAGTGTGGTAATTTCTTGAGAGTCAGTAAAACTTTCTATTGTTTGCCCGTGGACGTAGTTACTTTGTCGAACCACGTAAAACCTCAATGTCCTATTTTTCCATTTTTCTTGTCTCTATTTTGTTACCTAACAGTTATTTATCCACGTCTGATCCTAACAGTGTTATCGGAGCTCTAGTTTAATACCAGTTGTTCATACGACGATTGGGTTATAGTGAGATAAGTAGTGATAAAATGTCAACACAACATGAGATAGAGAAGTTCAACGAGAATAATTTTTCCACATGGAAAACAAAGATGAGGGTTGTTCTGATGAAAGAGGGTTGTTTGGCGGCTATTGGGAAAATGCCGAAGGATATGGCCGATGAGCACTGGAGATCTAGGAGTATCTCTCAAAGCTATATGAGACAAAGTCAATCCACAACAAGATCTTTTTGAAAAGAAGATTGTACATTCTCCGGATGTCGGAATCTACTTCTACGACATAACATATAAGTACGCTCAATACGCTATTTTCGAAACTCTCCAAAATGAGTTACAAAATAGATGTAAAATAACGTGTTGAGATGTTGCTCCAAAGTTTATCAGATTCGTATAATTCACTCATCGTGCTAGAAATCTTCTCACAGACTATATAGTCTTTGACGATGTTGCAACTAATGTTCTAGAAGAAGAAAAAAGGCGCAAAAAAAAGGCAGGACATGTTGGTAGGCTCGTAACAAGCAAATGCCTTAGCGATGATCAAAGGGAAATCAATGGAACATGGTTCAAGTGGTAGTCAATATGCTGACAAATCAAAGTCGGGAAGTAAATGCTTTCATTGCAGAAAGAAAGGTCATTCGAAGAAGCAGTGTCGGTATTATAATAAAAATGGAGAGAAAGCAGCAAAGTCTCAAGAAAGCGTTGCAAATGCCCATAATGATGAAGTGTTGTACAGCGAGGTAACCACGACTACCGAAGACAAACAAAATTTCTCAAATATATGGCTTCTGAATTCAGGAGCTCATGACATATGGTCTCTCAGAGAGAATGGTTCCATAATTATACACCTATCTTAGAATGATCTATTTTTATGGGAAATGATCATGTCTTGAATGTTGTCGGTATCGGTACCATCAAGGTGAAAACTGAAGACGGTGTTATTCGGACCATTCAAGGGGTATGGTACGTGAAAGACTTGACAAAAAAATCTATTGTATGTTGGACAATTAGATGAACATAGGGTGCATGACTTATATGGAAAATGAGATCATGACAATTGTCATGAATGCGCTGGTTTTGCTGAAAGCTGAAAAAATAACGTCAAATCCATACATGATTAAAGGAAATACAATATGGGAAGAAGAAACAAATGTCATAGAATCAAATTCAACAGCGGACTCAACGATATTGTGGCACCAAAATTGGGTCACATGTCGGAAGGAGACTTGAAGATTCTTACATATTGAGGTCTTCTCCTAGGGCTAAAAAAGTTACATTACCTTTTTGTGAGCATTGTGTTACAAATAAGCAACACAAATCCAAATTCAGCAGTTCAACTACTAGAAACAAGGCTATCTTGGATCTAATTCATTCTTATGTTTGGTAAGCACTGGAGATGTCCCTAGGAGGTGCAAGATACTTTGAATCTTTCATTGATTATTACTCTAGGAGACTTTGGGTGCACCCTATCACGAAGAAATCAGATGTATTTGATTTTTTTAAATCTTCAAAGCACGGATCGAGCTTGAATCCGAAAAAATAATCAAAGGCTTGAGGTCATATAATGGAGGAGAATATATTGACGATGAGTTGAATCGGTTCTATAACAATAGGGAATCAAAAGACAATTCACAGTGACATACACACCACAACAAAATAGTGTAGTAGAGCATATGAATAGAATCCTGTTAGAAAGAACAAGGGCTATGTTGAGAACTGCCGGCTTAACAAACACGTTTTGGGCCGAAGTAGTTGTGACCGCCATGTGATCTATAGGTCATCATCAATCGCAATTGATCTAAAGACACCTATAGAGATATAGATGGGAAAGCCAGCTGATTGTTCCAACCTTCATATGTTTGGATGTACTGCATATGCGATGTATAACACTCAAGAAACAACTAAGCTGGATCCAAAATCCAGAAAGTGTGTCTTCTTAGGTATGCTGATGGAGTTAAGGGGTATCGCCTATGGGATCCCATTGCCCACAAGGTTATTATCAGCAGAGCTATCGTATTTGCAAAAGAAAAAGTGAAAAAAAGATAACAGTTCTTTGGAAAGACAAGAGAAAAAATGATGTTAAAAATTGAACGGAACAAAACGTTCCATGTTTTGCTAAAGATATTAAAAACTCCCGACCAACTGAGATTTCGGAAACACAACTCTGACGTTTAGATCGAGAGAGGAGAAAACCAGTATGGTAGAATGACTTTATTGTGGAGGAAAATATTGCTTATTGTCTTCTATCTGAAAATGGAGAACCACTCACATTTTGTGAGGCAGTTCAAGAAAAAGATGCATCACAGCGGATGACAGCAATGGAAGAAGAGATAGAAACACTTCACAAAATAAGACGTGAGATCTTATTCATTTAGCACAAGTAAGGAAGGCCATTGGAAACAAATGGATCTTCAAAATAAAACGAGATTGCAATGATCAAGTGGAAAGGTATCGTGCAAGGCTAGTGGTAAAAGGATTTTCTCATAAGAAGGGATCGATTTCAATGAAATCTTTTCACCTGTTGTTCGACTCACAACAGTTAGAGTTGTCTTGGTAATGTGTGCTACATTAGATATTCACCTTGAGCAGTTAGATGTTAAAACTGCATTTCTTCATGGAGAACTTGAAGAAGAAATATATATGCTCAAACCATAAGGATGTTCAAACAAAAGAAAAAATAACTTGGTTTGCAGGCTAAACAAATCTCTATACGGTCTTAAACAGGCATTCGAGATATTGGTATAAGAGATTTGATTCTTTTATAACGAGCCTCGGAAACAACAGACTGAATGCAGATCCTTGTGCGTACAACAAAAGATTTGGTGAGGATAATTTCATCATTTTGCTCTTGTATGTTGATGACATGTTGGTAGCATGTCCCAACAATGATCGTATTAAAGAATTGAATGCTCAATTAACTAGGGAGTTTGAAATGAAAGAGTTAGGCCAAACAAACAAGATTTTGGGGATGCAAGTTCACCAAGACAGAAATAATAGGAAGATTTGGCTTTAACAAAAGAACTATATTAGTAAAATATTGCATCGTTTCAACATGCAAGCTTGTAAGCCAATTTCTACCCCCCTCTTCTTTAATTTCAAGTTATCTTCTGAGATGAGTCCTAGCACAGAAGAAGATAGGATGGAGATGTCTCGAGTACCGTATTCATCAATAGTGGGTAGTTTGATGTTTGTCATGGTATATACTAAACCAGACATTGCACAAGTAGTGGGAGCAATTAGTCGATATATGATAAAACCTGGAGTTGAACATTAGAGTATTGTAAAGAGGATCTTGAGATGCCTCAAGGGCACCACAAATGTTGTATTATGTTATGAAAGATCAGACTTGATTGTTACTGGGTATGTCGATTTGGACTATGCGAGTGACCTCGACAACAATAAATCCACCACAAGATACATATTTACTCTTGTTGACGGTGCTGTAAGCTGAGTTTTAAAACTACAGTTTATCGTCGCGACATCTATAACAGAGATTGAGTATGTTGCGGCTACACAAGCCAACAAGCAATTTGGTTGCAGATTTTGATGGATGAGCTTGGTCATAAAGAAGATAATATTGTATTGTTTTGTGATAGCCAGAATGTTTTGCATCTTGCAAAGAATCCAATATTTCATCCAAGGACGAATCACATAAAGGTACAATATCATTTTGTAAGGGAAAAGATGGAGGAAGACAACATGGAAATTCAAAAAAATCCATACGGAGGAAAACATGACAGATATGTTGATTAAACTAGTAAACGGTGGAAAATTTATTTGGTGTCGATCTTCTATGGGTCTAGCGCAAACATGAACAACGTGGCAAAGGCAAAATGGAAAGGAAGAAGGAATACAACAAAAAGTCATTTTAAATGGGAGAATGAAAACAATAGTGATAAAATCACTTTTGACCGAAATTAAAATTATGCAGCGAAAGTTGCCGACTTTGTTGAATTTTGGTTCAAATTAGTGGGCTCCACACTATTGTGGTGGGTTCCATATTTTGTCGAAAATTTTATCTTATATAAAGTGTGGGTTTTAGAGAGTTCAAAACCATCCAAAATCACAAAACAAAAAGAAGAATAGAAAAAACAAAGAGAGAAAGTAGTCTTTCCTAGTGATTAAGGTTTTTCTCTTATTTATTTGATAGATTTTTAGTTCCCATTGTAAGAGAAAAATACCAATATTTTCTCTTTATAGTTTGAGAGAAATATTGTAATTTTTTAGAGTCAATAAAAACCTTCCACTATTTGTTTATAGATGTAAACATTTTGACGAATCAAGTAAAACCTCGATATCCCATTTCTCTATTTTTCGTATAATTATTTATTCTTGTTCGATCCTAATAGATTTAAATCCTAAATAATTTAAAAAAATATATAAAATATAATTTATTTGTTACATTACATTTTATATTTTCCCTAAATTCTAAATTTAATTAAAACACAGCTTAATATTCAACCTAACATAAAATTCTCATAAAAAAATCTAAACTATAAATTTTGGACGAAACCTCATTGGTTTAATTTACATATCATTGTATCATGCCCTATACATATATGTAGCTCAAAAACTAAATTTTTTTGAAACTAAGATAATATTTCAAAAAATAAAATTATTATCCCATTATTCTTTTTAGTTAAGGGAGAATAGTGAACAATTCCCAAATTATAGTTCATTTAGATAATTAATACCCGAACTTGTATTTTATTAATACTTTCAAGAAGATAATATTGAATTTAACTAAAATTTAACATAAAATGCTAATTAATTTTTTTAAAAAAATATCAATTAAGAATATTTTTGCGCAAGTGCCTAAAAACAATTTAAAGGTACAATCATTTTGTAAGGGAAAAGATGGAGGAAGACAACATGGAAATTCAAAAAAATCCATACGGAGGAAAACATGACAGATATGTTGATTAAGCTAGTAAACGGTGGAAAATTTATTTGGTGTCGATCTTCTATGGGTCTAGCGTAAACATGAACAACGTGGCAAAGGCAAAGTGGAAAGGAAGAAGGAATACAACAAAAAGTCATTTTAAATGGGAGAATGAAAACAATAGTGATAAAATCACTTTTGACCGAAATTAAAGTTATGCAGCGAAAGTTGCCGACTTTGTTGAATTTTGGTTCAAATTAGTGGGCTCCACACTATTGTGGTGGATTCCATATTTTGTCGAAAATTTTATCTTATATAAAGTGTGGGTTTTAGAGAGTTCAAAACCATTCAAAATCACAAAACAAAAAGAAGAATAGAAAAAACAAAGAGAGAAAATAGTATTTCCTAATGATTAAGGTTTTTCTCTTATTTATTTGATAGATTTTTAATTCCCATTGTAAGAGAAAAATACCAGTATTTTCTCTTTATAGTTTGAGAGAAATATTGTAATTTTTTAGAGTCAATAAAAACCTTCCACTATTTGTTTATAGATGTAAACATTTTGACGAATCAAGTAAAACCTCGATATCCCATTTCTCTATTTTTCGTATAATTATTTATTCTTGTTCGATCCTAATAGATTTAAATCCTAAATAATTTAAAAAAATATATAAAATATAATTTATTTGTTACATTACATTTTATATTTTCCCTAAATTCTAAATTTAATTAAAACACAGCTTAATATTCAACCTAACATAAAATTCTCATAAAAAAATCTAAACTATAAATTTTGGACGAAACCTCATTGGTTTAATTTACATATCATTGTATCATGCCCTATACATATATGTAGCTCAAAAACTAAATTTTTTTGAAACTAAGATAATATTTCAAAAAATAAAATTATTATCCCATTATTCTTTTTAGTTAAGGGAGAATAGTGAACAATTCCCAAATTATAGTTCATTTAGATAATTAATACCCGAACTTGTATTTTATTAATACTTTCAAGAAGATAATATTGAATTTAACTAAAATTTAACATAAAATGCTAATTAATTTTTTTAAAAAAATATCAATTAAGAATATTTTTGCGCAAGTGCCTAAAAACAATTTTGAACAGAAAAATAAGATAAGAATGAACACATTATCCCATTATTTATTTATTAGAATTTTGTCACATATTTACAGTCAAAAGGATTTTCGATTAAAATTTATAGATATTGTTAAAAATCAAGTTAATTAATTATTGTTAAACAAGATTTATCGGTAACTCCCAAGCATATTCTCGTGTACAATGTACAGTTGTATAATTGCATTAAAAATTAATGTTTTACTTTGACTTTGACTTTGACTTTGATTTTGACTTTGATTAAAAGACCGAACCGGTAGAATTGCCGAGTTTTTTGGTTTGGTCGGCGCATTGGACAACTTCCAGACAGTTCCATCCCAGGCTTAGGAATGGCATTTTCCGTAATAAACTGTAACCCTGTGGCTTAAAACCATTCAAGACCATTTCTGTAATGTGTGAAGACAAGAAAGAGAGTAACGTTTCCTGGGTTCAAGGATTCACTTCTGAGCCTGACAATCTCCTCAAAATTCCAAATTTGCCCTCGCATACCTGGACGTCAACGATAAACGAGGCGGTCACCGGACGGTGATCGGAGAACCGGGACTCGCCTCGCACGTAAGAGAGCTGTTGGATGCCATTCCCATGCCAAAGAATCCTATCACACCTGAGAAAAACCGTCATCGGTGAGTTAAACCGAATCAAACCAAAATAAACCGAAACTGAGAAACTTTCCGGTTCATACCATGCCGGAGTTCTTCTCTTGTTTTTCTCTTTGTTAGTCTCTCCGGCGTAAGTGTCAGAGTTGTAGGAATACTTGTAAGTCGGTGCGAAGTATATTTTGCCTTCGTGCCATCCTTTGAACACTCGTCCTGCTTCTCGTTCGATCTTGAGCTGATCGTAAGAATTCCATGCCGAATGATGGATCAGTATTGCTGATTATTACTGATTTAAAATCGAAATATAGAACTTCTGTAAACCCTTTTGAGGGTTTAATTCATCTGAATTCTTCAGACTATAGGACGTGAATCTAAATAGAGTTTCAAAAGGTGACCTGATCTTTGTCGAGAAGAGTGTCCCACGCGTTCTTCTCGAGAAGTCTCCGTGTTTCTGAGTAGCTCAGAGCGATTCTATAGTTCAAATCTCCCAACCATATGACCCGACTGACAAATCTCGAATAAAAAGGAATTTTAATTAAAACAAAATTGGAATAAGGCATTGAAGCAGAAGAGAAAATGATGAGTTAATCTCACTCGTGATGGGCGATTCTGTCAGGAACACGAGTAAAAGAGGTTCTGCAAATTCTAGGGAAGACAGTGTTCTTGAGAATTTCGACGACGTCTGAGTTTCGTCTACGTTCATCTCCTTCTCTCTCGCCTGATGCCAAATGACTGCATACGAAGCAAAAGCTTGTCTTGTAGATGACCATGCTCACTGCTATACAACCCTACATCAATACCCAAATCTCAAATCCTAATCAGATTCCCAAAACATTCACAAATTCTACACTGATATGAATCCATACACGATTTTGACCCAGAGCTATGCATTTGTTAGGCATTGCTAAGGACAAAACTGACATAATACTCACGAGATCATACTGCTCTGTGCTGCTCAATTACTCTGTTTAAAGCTCTTGATCAGATCTTTTCATCCAAAAATGAGACATAAAGACTGACATAATACTCACGAGATTTGCGGGTTTTGTGTATCTCTATATCTTAACTCAACTTAAAACTAATTCAAAAGTTTATCGTTGTTCAAATATAAAAATCTAATTGTCATCAACCTAACATTTTCTTCATTATTAGTTTCGGTCTTGAAGTGTGTGGATTTAGCAATAAGTGTAAAACATCGTAATATTCAAATTGTTCTGATTATCGTATTAAATATGAGTTTGAAACTAATTAAATCCAAAAAAGTCGATTTGTTTATTCTTATATGTAAAAGACTATAGACTATGATTTTATATTATAGGTGATGTGAGGCAATATATATATCTTCTTATTTGAAGGGGAAAGAAGAAGGAAATGTAGGTTGTGTGAATGGAGAGTGAGGATGATTGTACCTTGTTTCCCAAGCAACCCATGATACCACGAGTAACGCTTGAAATTCTGAGATGGCTAACGTGTTGAACAAGTTCCTTTCTCATCCAAACAGTGAGAAATAATCCCACCATTCGCTTAGATGACACAAGACTGTATTTCATCGTCTGGTTTCTTGTCAAAGAAGCAACACTTCCTTCATCATCGTCTTCCTCTTCTTCATCAGATGGAAATCCATTTTGGCTAACCACAGACTCAGGGCATCTGAAACATGATTCTCTCTCGTATTTCCTCTCCACATCCATTAACGAGCAATTACACGTCTTTAACTTTCTCCTGCACTCTGTTCTGAAACTTTCGCTGATCTTCTTCAATGAAGGTTTCGCGAAGAACATTGAACCTGCACCAAATGAAGGATTCAATTTCAGAATCTTCGAGTTGGCTCCGGTCGAGGGTTTGTTCAGAGTTTGATTGATCAGAGCAAGCCATTTTGCTGCTGGCTCGTTGTCTTCAATCACGAGGACATTCCCAGCATTCAAAGGAACAATCTCTTGAAACCTGCGGGAAGCAAATGGATAAGGAAATTGATGGAAGATTCATCAGATCAGAGTTTACAGCGATGATAATGTTTGAATTATACCCTAAAACGTAAACATCGAATTCGTCCTGAACGTGAAGTAGACCGTCCAAATCAAGCCCTAAGTGCGGAGATTTTCCTCCCACGTTCCATGTCGCCACAAAAACTCTTCACAAGATCAAAACAAACACAAAACATCATATCATGTACATATATATATATATATACACAGAAGAAATCAGAGAAGCAAGAAGAAGAATGGATATTCTTATGCTACAGTAAATAAACCTCATCGTTCATATATACGTTTTCTTTTTTCTTTTTTGGTATAGAGAATATGTGCTATGGACTTATCCGGAAAAGATTATAATTTCGACGTAACGTAAATATTCCCAACTAAAAAAGAGAATAATTTAGTGTGATGATCTGTGGTTCTCGTTTTGTTGGTTAAGATAGATATCATCCATTATAGAGCGATAATATACTTAAAAAAAAACTGGTATCTTTTCTTCAACTTTGAAAAGAGATCAAATCAAAACCTAATACGGGTTTTCAATTGATGAGAATTAAACCTAAAAATAGCAGAATTAGGTTTATATATATATATATGTATATGCATGAATAAAAAATCTAAATATGCAAATATAGCTACACAAAGGACTACAACTTCGTATGAGTTTATAAGTATGTGTATAGACATATTATATATATACATATATATATGACACCAGAAGCCTACCTCTATGAGATCTTCATATATATATATATATGTATATATGATTATGTATATGTTCATATATGTGTATATACAGGAAAAACAGCTAAATATGCAAAGATTTAGCTACACAAAGGAAGAAGAACTACAACTTCATATATGTGTATGTATATAATATATGTACAAACATACCTCAAAGATTGAAGTTGCTGAGTAGGCATTGAAGATCTGATGTTCCTCGAACGGAACAGAGATTTAACAACAGAATCAGATTGAGTTTCTGCAAAAGGAATCCAGAAAGATGTTTGAAAAAACGTGAGAAACAAGCAAATAAAATAACATATGCATATAATGAAACAGAGTAAATCCGACATGCTTTTGAGGGTTTAATGGAACTTTCTTCTTAGTGTTCTCATGGTGTCGGAGAAATGAAAAGCTTCTCAAGACTCATTGATTTTTTTCTTTGTTCAAACCTAAACACATCTCGGGACCATTTATTTATTTTATGTGCAAAAGCTTTTGTTCTTCACTCCTTTATATATATATATAAAGAATAGAAAAAGAGGGGGAAGAATATATACTGAAATTCAGAAATGAAGAACAATGTTCCCTAATGCTACTATATATGGGGATGTAATTTTCTAAATAAAGAATGTTATTCTTATAATGAGATTTGTTTAAATATATATAATCTTAGTTGACTTGAAATGTGATTAAATATTCTAATTGTATATATTCTTATCCACAAAACAAAGTTTTGAAACATTCTTTGATTCATATCTTATCAATATCAATAAGTCCAAATTTGATTAATATAAGCAGTTAAATTCGAAATTCATCAAAATAAAAGGGTTTTTAGGTATGCCGCGATGATGGAACATCAATTGGATTTTTTGGAATTATATCCTTACTTTGGCGAAATTTTTATTTTCTTTGTATAGTGATTTATTCTATAATATATGGTGCGATTTTGTCCAAAAATAAAAAGGAAAATGATAAAACAATATTCTATGTACATCTATCTAACTATTTTACTATGTTTATTTTTTAACAAAAAATTCAAAATAAAATATTTAACTATTTTAATGTCTAAAATTAAGAATTTTATAAATAATTGTATATTTTTAAAATTCATTCAGCCTTAAATTAGATTATTGAATCAATTTCCTTCCAATATGTAAATCTATTATCTTGATTATATATGTTTTAATAGAAAATTCAGAATTTATGTACTAAAAAGTTATACAATGAGAAACTTTATGTTTGATTCTAATTTAAAAGAATTTCCTTAATAAATTCACAAACTCTTTTAAAGTTGATATAACAAGAAAATCATATTTTATGAAAAAAATTTAATTTTTAAATTACTGACTAAATGTAAAGTGAGTTAGGTCATCCGATAATTATAGAAATTATTTTATATCAAATTATATGCTTATAACATAGTACATAATTCTTTGTATATTCTCTAAGCCAAAGACTTGACGAACAAAGATTGAATTCAATAATATATTAACATTAGTTTATAAATACATACTTTTGATAGTGACAAAAAATATACGATCTTAAG
The DNA here is from genome assembly GCA_036759665.1 of Gynandropsis gynandra. Classification (NCBI taxonomy): domain Eukaryota; kingdom Viridiplantae; phylum Streptophyta; class Magnoliopsida; order Brassicales; family Cleomaceae; genus Gynandropsis; species Gynandropsis gynandra. The sequence continues at coordinate 38,007,703 of CM071871.1, read as the reverse complement.
GAACCTGCTTCTTATTTCTTCCCCTAATAGTCAATCGGCAAAATAATATATTTTCCTTCTTCTTTGAAAAAGGGTTTTTTAAAATCTGAAACAAAAAGTTGGAAGGACTAACCAAAATAATATGAAATGGAGGAGACAATATCAAACAAAAGAGATTTTGTATTTGCATGGGGAATTAAATAACACATGAAATTATAAATGATTCAAAAGTAATCCGATAAATCCCACATTCTAGGAACTTGTTTATTAACACACGGTTAAGTATGTAGTTTTTGGGTTAATAATAATAATAACAACAACAATAATAATAATAATAATAATAATAATAATAATAATAATAATAATAATAATAATAATAATAATAATAATAATAATAATTCCTCCGTTTAATTTTCTTTTTTCCAGATGTTCACCCTTAATCTTTAAATATCACATTTATCAGAAACCCTTATAACCATTGAAATAATTATATAATTATGTTTTTATTTTAGTATTTCTAACTAAGCAAAAAGAAAATCTCGTGAATAAATCATAAATAGTTATGAAATATTATTGGTTATGGGTATAATTATATAATCTATGAAAGTTGATGAAAGAAATAAAGCAAGGAATATGAAGGTCCAAGTGGATTATAAAATATAAAAAAAACACATTCCAAAAAAGAATAAATCGGTCAAAAGTAGGTAAGAATCGGAAACGACGCGACCAGGGAGCTTTAAGATTTCTTCATCGGTGGAAAGCGGATCAATTTGGTGGAAATGTTTGGAAATAACTAAATTATCGTTTTTAATATATTTTTTAAAATTTGGTTCATTACAATAAAAAACAGATCAAGTTTTTTTTTCTTCTAAAAGTTTCCATTAACTTTTAAATTTTTTTTCCGATTCTTTCACCTTCAATTTTTTTCGATTCTTTCACGGTGTCATATATGTAAGTTGTAACAAAATTCAAGAAAACGCTAGGCGCTAGATGGACGGACACCTAACATCTAACACTCAGAACGTCTTGACAGAGTCTAGACGGTATCTAGATGAACTCGGTAATATATATATATTATTTAATATAATTATAATCTAAATATTTAATTCGAAATATTTATAAGTAAATAAAAATACACATATAAATAAATAATTTTAGTATTTATAAAAAATATTTATAAATATTGAATTCATAATATCAAATTTACGACGATAAAAAATTTCATAAAAAAACAAAATACAAAAAACAATTTACGACGACAAACAACTTCGTAAAAAACAAAATACAAAAAACGGATATCTGAATGAGGACGATATTAGACCAAGACAAGGGCGAATGCGAGAGATGAAATCGATGGTGGAGATGAAACAAAGACGAAGATGGGAAATAAATGCAATGACAAGATATGAAACCGATGACAACATACGAGAGGCGATGGCGAATAAAAAAACAAGGATGAAAGCAAAGACGATGATTAAAGATGAAGACGAGGACGAGAGATTCATGTGAAGTCAATGGACGTACCAGAGACGATACAATAGATATAAACAAAAGAATGCAATGATGAAAGTAAATGTGATAAAAGATAAAGGCGTGGATGAATATCATTTTTAGTTTTTTAAGTACCAAAACGATGTCGTTTTGACGTCATTTTTTTTTAAGAAAAAACCACCTAAAATTTGATCGGGCGATCATAAAACGTTCAGTGCCTAGGCGGATGCCTAGAACATTGGTTTTAACTAACATCATTTTCAAACATATCATATAAAGAGTGAAATTATATCAATATCCATACACACGTGGCACGTAGGCACGCACATGACATTCACATCATTTATATTTTCAAATGCTATTTACTAATGTTTTCGACAATAATATAAGAAATCAACAAAAATATTATGTTATTTTCAAATCCAAATGAAAACTTATAAGATTAATTGTTTAAGGTTATATGGTTTATTATGTTTCCACATTCGACTTCTACTAAAAGGGAGTTAAATGTTTAAAATCAATATTCATATTAAAACATAATAGTAAACGTGATACGTGTTCATTCGTTCGCTATTCGATAAAACAACTTTTGTTTGAAAGGTGTTGCATGCTCATGGATTACGTGTTCATTTTCTTTTGACATTCAATGTCTATTACTTTTAAAAGACGATAGAGATTAAATTTTGTCTAACAATTTAAATCATTTTATTTTTTTCTTTCCTTTTAAACTCAAGCTTGATATAGTAGGGTTTTTATGTGCTTTCATTCCTCTCTCGCCTCTTTTCTCTTTATTTCATTTTTGGCTCCACTCTGTTAGATCCCTCTGGATTTCTTTGCTCGACTGCTTTCCGAGAACCTCCATTGGCAATATCATTTAAAATGTCGTTATCGTTGTTGTATCCAACAATGTTCTTCTCTAGTTTCCTCCGTTGTCCATTTTAGTCAGCACCGCCTTTTTTGGTGACATCCGTTGTGTCGATGACATATCCCAGACGACGATCGCCTTGCCTTGCACCGTCAGTCGGTGGCAGCTGAGGCGTTACTGCATCCAATCAGGTAGTTACAACGCTCTATATATATCCTTCAATTTATTTTGTTGACCGGCCACATTGAGAGCCTCTATCGAGGGTAGCATTTTGTGTATCGTTGCTTCCATCATCTCTAGGTTCGTATGGTGGTTGACACATTACCGCTAAGACATGATCTCATCACTACCATGGAGGCTAGGACTTGGGTTTGAGCACTTCAAGAATTGTATGAACAAGACCTAAAGTTTGGTGAAATAGTATAAATGTGCAAGGAATGAGTTAGCCTACCTTTCTACATCCACGATACTAACCATTTTGCATTTTGTAGAATTCAAAGAGAGATGATGCTTCAAAAAGCACATGTAGAGACCCTCAAGTGACACTTTAGGGTAGAGAAAATCTTGGCTAAGAACATTTTTTACCACATCTCAAGCGTAATGTTAAGCATATTTTTCTACGATGTATTACGTGTCTTGCGTTCATCCCATGGTTTATATCTTCCTTTATCTAATCATATCCTTCTATGGATTGATTTGTTAATGGACTTTGTTCTTGGAATTTCAAAGATCTGAAACAAATATTTTTTTCTTTGTTGTGGTTGGTAAGTTTTCAAAGATGACATATGGCGCAACAAGTATTGTGGACCATTTTTTCAAGGAGATCGTACGCATCTACGACCGACCTAAGAGGATTATATCGTACGATGACACAAAGTTTCTATATCATTTCTAGCGGATACTTTTGCGAAAGCTAGGTACAAACCTCGTATTTTCCACCACATGTAATATGCAAATTTACAATCAGACAAATATAATCAACTGAACATTAGCAACATTGTAAGGTCTTTCATCGAGTGTTACCCCAAGAGTTGCTTGATTGGTTTCCATATCCCGAGTTTGCTTACAACTGAACACAACAATTTCATCACCCCCTTAGTCCTCTCTGCTTTACCAAGCAAAGATATATCACCAACATGGATGGCGAGAAGAAAGTCGAAATGATTAAGAGGCAACACAAAAAAAGTTTGAGAAAACATAAGTTTAAAAACCAAACAATATGTTAAAAGTCTAACAAAGGGCAGAGAAAAATGGTGTTCGATGAAGGAATTGGGTGTGGCTACACCTAAGAC
>CM071871.1:37979067-38001991 GCA_036759665.1 Gynandropsis gynandra | reverse complement strand
CATAGAGACCAAAAAAACCAAAGGAGAAATCCATCATGCAGCGTTCGGCGGTCGGTCCAGTCGGTCGAAGAGGGAGGCGCGAGGGGGTGAGCATGAGAGTGAGAGGCGCCGCGAGGAGGGGGTGAGCAAGAGCCGGTCGGAGAGGGAGGCGCCGCGAGGAGGGTGAGCAACAGAGATGAGTCGCGCGAGGAGGATGGGCAACAGAGAGGCGCCGCGCGAGGAAGGTGAGCAACAGAGAGGGAAGCGTCGCGCGAGGGTCCGACGGATGGGAGGGAAGCGTGCGAGGAGGGTGAGAAACATGGAGCAAGAGATTCCGACGGGATGGGAGGGAGGCACAGGAGGAAGGTGCAAGAGAGAATAGGGGAGGCAAAATTAGGGTTAGAGTATGTAAAATTAGGGTTAGAGGGTATTTAGGTAATAAACAATAAAAATAGGGGTATATTTGTAATTTTTGCGGGTACCCGCGGGTACCCGTTTATGAAACTAAATTACCCGTCCCGAACCCGAACCCGCGGATATTGAAACTAAATTACCCGAACCCGAACCCACAGATACGAATAATTTTTTGCGAGTTCGGGACGGGTTTCGGGACGGGACGTTTCCTGCGGGTTTTTGCCCACCCCTAGTATGGCGTGTGACTCGATCCCAATATCATCCAAATTCAAAAAAGCCGCTGGAGAGAAATTCATATACATGTCATCCCGGTTAGTGACCGTCCGTTTTTAAGTCGTTGCAAGCCGCAAAGCATACCAACAAAACAAACAAAGCCACAAATCAAACTGAACTCAACATAACAAATAATAAACTTGAAATCAAAAGTCAACCTTATGAATCATTTGTGGGTGAAACAAAGATATGGGTTTCATTGGAACTCAACATTAATGATCACACCACCATCGATCCAATTTCCTGCGTCACTCGCTGAACTTCAGAGTATGTGACAATGAAGAGAGTGGGAGTAGGGAACGTTGCTGTTCGTAAGGGTTAATAGACGAAGAAACACGGTGAGAAAAGCGAAGGATCGAGGAGTATGTGCTTGTGCATTTTCTACATAAGAGTAGACAATCCGATCTGGATAGGACATCGGGATTGGCCTTTGGTCGGAAAATTTATAGACCTTTTATACAATAAAGATTTTAAAATCTCGACCATTTCCGCAATTGTTATAACACAAATTAAAAGAAAGAAAAAGCATAAACACTAATAACAGAATCGCAAAATTTCCTAAAGGGGGATATAGAAAGAGAGATGAGAGGAATGTTGCAAAAGGGCACCTGGAGCGTTTATGTTCAAGCCTTTGTAGGCACGGCCGAGACTCCATCTGTTTCCCGGCCGTGGACTCTTAACCGGTAGATGCAAGTGTGGTGAGCGTTCCCGTGGTTAGATGTGAAGTCCAGCCTTACAGTATCAACAAGGCTCGAGCGAGCTGAGTCGATAACGTCGAATGTCTGAGCGTTTGATTTGTGTAAGTCATACATGAAATCTGTCAGAAGGATCATCTTTTTGGCATCAACCGCGGGTTCCATGTCTGCTCCCTGGAACCATCCTGATACTCGACAGTCCTTGGGAGCACTCGACCTGTCGTATGCCACACTCTGCGTTGATTTCACCGTAGAAATCGCAGTTAATTCCCAATTTGTAACAAATCAACAACTAAAGAAGAAAAAGTGACCGGCCAGTGTGCAACAATTACGGTGAGATCATTACAGATAAAAAGCTGTTATAAATATTTCTATAGAGGATTCGTCACGTAAAAGATATCGACATTGTGTAAGCAATGGGACCCGGACTGTTGTATTTGTTACCATGTATTAAGAATAAATCTCAACGGTATGATCATTAACGATGCAAATGATCGGAATCTCTACTGGCGGCCTATTGTTGCATCTTAGGACACAGAGATTGGATCCATCACTAGAGCCAAAACAACTAATTCATTCTAGAAGCAAAAATGGGAAAGTAAACAGAGAGAGTAGTCCACATGTAGATGGGTTTTGATGATCAAACATACTATTAAATAATGGAAATAAAGACTGCTAGAGAAAACAATTCATGCCCAAAACAAGATCAGTGATCTCTTAGATGGAAAACACAACTTGGTGACTTAATCACCAATTCCAAAATTCACACGGAAGTCCTCATTTTCGAAACATGCAAACAATGACAGCCCTAATCCTATCTCAGGCAGGACACTTTTGATAATGGTGTTCACTAGACATCAGAAAGTAGATCAGGATGTTGAATAGATCCTCTTCAATGCATAGCTAAATGCCCTAACAGAATCTCAAACCATACCCATCAATTCAAAAATGTTATTTCATTCCTCAGGTGTATATCAGTGTACCCAATTCCCTCGGCATTTCTCGAGATCTCAATTAAAAAACAATTTTGTGCATTTTCAAGTTATAAACTTTCCCATTTACTGATTACATCAATGTCATGGAATTAAAAGCATCTCATTTTGTCGAGATCAATACTGACATTAGGATATACATCGTATGCAGTGGAAGTATAATATTAGATGTGAGCATTACCTTAGCAACATGTTCCAACGTGACAGCCTCTGGCATGATAGGTGCCCTTAGCCTGACTTGGACATAGCCATTGCTTCCTTTCAAAGGAAAACATTGGCCCGGATCCCCGAAACTAGGAGACAGCATCTTAATGGCATTGCTATGAACCCGGTTAGTTCCAGACCAAACACTCCCTTTCCCAATCATATAAGGATCCGAATGCTTTATCACGGAAGCACCACCTGATGCCAAGGCATAGTCCACCCGACCAAGGCCATCTGCAGCATGCTTCTCTATCGCTTTCTCCACTACATCACGAGCATACGCCCTCAGTTCATCTAGGTTTATGTCAGATACCGCGGACTCATCGTCCTTACCCTTCTTCAATTCCTCGTAAATCCTCTCCAATTCATCCTTGGATACCCAAGTTTGAGCATTTAGCTCATCAACTGACTTCACTAACCTGTCCGTCCTAGACTCTATCTTATTCAACTCAGTCTGAAATGCTGAACCCGATTCATCAATCGTATGCCTCAGTGCTTTTGCTCCCTTATCCAATTTCTTATCGAGAACCTCTACCTGAACCTGAATCATCTTCGTTGCAGACTTCACGAAACCATCTACTTCCGCAATTCGGCCCTCTAGTTCCGAGAATGCCATTTCCGACCCAAAGGAAGGAGGCAAAAAAGGATTTTCAGCCCGCAGAATCACCTTCCGGGTCAAATGAATCAACCCAGCAAGTAACAAAAGAGCCGCGAACTGCTTCGCGAAGATCCTCACCACTTTCTTCCACCGCGGCTTCCCCGGCGGCTTAGGCGCCGCGACCTTACGCGTCCGCCGCTGCGTGGCGGAGGCGGTGACGTTGATCCCCGTCGCGGAGGAGACCGTTTTCCTGACCACCGGAACCGAGTTGCTCGGAGATCTCTCCACGACGGCCTCGGCTCGGGTCAGATCCCTACTCGTACCTTCCCGAACACCGCCATTCAACAGAGACTCGCTCGCCGGGAAATCGAGGTTGGATCTCTTATCATTGGAGACAACCGGAGTCCGGCGAGCGGCCGTCGCCGTATTGGCGGTGATAGACACCGTAGATGCGGACATCGAACTGGTTTGACCCTTGCGAAATGATCTTCCTAAAACCCTAACGAACTACAGAGAAGAGAGACAGAGTCGGGAGAATGAGAATGACTTTCTGCATCAACAAAAGAACTGTTTTTTCCTTTTTCCTTGGACGTGTTTATTTTGTTTGTTTTTTTCTTCCATTTTTTTTTTTTGGGTAAAACGTCTATTCCGAACCAAAATTTTGGTTAATTTACCTATTCCTCCCATATATCACATTTATCTTATTCTTCTGTCATGTATCACCTTTAATCATACTAAGAATTGAATCCACGCGATGCACAGAAAAAAGATTTTTTAAATTTTGTGATAGATAATACAATAAAAATAATCAATACGAATAAGTTTGAATTAGTTAATGTATTTGAAAGAAATAATCTATTTTGTTTTTAGTAAGCAAATGTTATATACCAAGAATACAAAATGAGAGGAAACGTAACCATAATACGTGTTAATAAAGTTATACATATTTTGATATGGTTCCACGGAGCATCATGCTCACCACGAATCTCAACCTAAACCATGAACATAGACATCTCAATTTGTCGATTTATCTTAGATTCTAATGATCACTATATCCCATTAGATCCTAACAATCACTATATCCAATCGCTAACCGATAAACGAGAGGCGAAAGCTTCAACCGATTCCAACACTTAACTGTACGATGATCCAAAACGAATGTATCAAACATTCGTTGCATTTATGTTAAAGTAGAGACTGAACATAAAATGTTTTGATCTGAGAGATCTACAAATGGGTTCTACCTTCCTCCCAGATGACCAATGTAAACCACTAAACTGATGATTCCATCGGGAAGTTAGATTCGTTCTGCTGCCTTGAAGTGCTGAAAATGTGGTGTCCGAAATGGTGATTATCGACTTGTTGCTTCCAGGAAGGTACCCCAGATTAAATGCTACAAGTCTATGATCATAACAAAGATTAAAACTTTTGGTAAAGGCAATTGTAGAGTTGATTCAGAGATAGTATCATCAGAAATATGTATTCCATCGTTGAATATGTTTGAAAATATATGCGGGATTTACTTTTATCTGAAAATGGTACCTCACGTGGGAGTTTTCAGGGACAACTTCTTCCATCTTGCTGTTGTGGCAGATATTGAAGAGTTTTACTTGTTCCTTCTGCAGCAATTTCAAATTTATCATCGTTAAGTAAAACCATGTATGGGAGCTAATTATAAACAGAAATGTTGTATTTTGCTGCTAAATCAAATACATTGTTTATAATAGGATACAATGCTAATGATATTCTTCCTCATTATTTATGGATGCATTATTTAGTAGCACATCGATTACGCAAGTGTTTTAGTGGGTCTCGTGAGTGATTTCATTGTCTTTCCGGAGCCAGGAAAGTGAGAGTTTCATCTTGCCTTGCAGCTCTGAATGAGTCCAACAATGTGATTCAATTTTCGGTGACCAAATTTCCCACGATGGAATATCATTCAACCATCCGTTCTACATCAAGACAGCGGAAATCAAAAGGGTCACTAAAATTTAAGCCTGCAGTATAAGAGGACGAGAATCATAACATAAGATTGCTTTGAAGGGCTTGAATCATGAGTGAGATACTTGAATTGTAAAACGTTTTGAGCGCAGAGTCGATAATCATGTCATCCCAAATCTTACAAAAAAAACTTCAATCTTTCAGCTTAAATATTCTAACTTTACAATGTCACACAATTACCATTCATAAGAAAATACTTACATGGTGTAAATTTGTCTTCTGACGGTACCAGTGGACTGTTATCGTGTTGCACCTAAATCTCCGAGGAAACCAACGTGTAAGGGTTGTCATAACGAAAAAGTTTAAGCCGAGGCCACGACTGTTTTAGTTATAGAAAAGACTAATGCCACCCTTTTAAAATATGATCAGTTTGAATGTTAAGGTTAACACCTGATGGATATCTCCTATAAAATGCGACAAAAACATGAGGACATGAGGGCTTCGGTCAAATTGTCTGAAATCAAACATCTTTCACATTATTTGTCACAGTTCAAACACGTAAAGGATCAAACCCATTTAAAATACTCACATTTGACGATGGTCTCAGTGCTTTCGTAAGCTGACAAAAGTTGCATTGTGTATTTGAAAATTGCTCATGTCATACACTGATCTTTATGTCCATGAGTATCGTGGCAGTCCCCTACACAGACTTGAGAAATTTACTTCGAGATCAAATGAAAAAAAAGGGCAGTGCAGAAGGGTCGAGAGGGAGAAACCCCACGACAATATTTATTGGTGTATCTAAGATCAGGAGTGTCGACATAGTGAAGAGGGCTAGGCCCGCGCCAATGATAATAATGTTTAATTTCATCAGCCCATGAGCATACAGCCGCTAGATCACATTCTGCTGATTCAGGAAGAAGTTCTTTGATTGCAGACAGTGTTTCATTCTGGAGATAGCCCTGAGGTTAAAACAATAACAAAACTAAAATGGTGGCATCACTATTAACCCCAAGTAATCTACACCAATGCCTCAGTTAGTTCTCTTGTACCTATAATTTTAGATAGTATTAAGTTAACCCTAATACTTGGCTTAAATGGTCTTCAAGAACCTTAGTATTAACCCTAACCCACAAGGCCACAGCTGAAATGGTTTGCAAGAACCTTATTACTAACCCTAACCCACAGGGCCACAGCTGGAGTGGTCTTCAAGAACCTTAGTACAAAACCTAATCCATGGCTAAATGGTCTACAAGACCCTTACTTTCACCAGCACTATGATCATCAGCATGTGCCATTCATAAAGATGCAGAATAAAGCAGTAATCTTTGAAGAATATAAAAAGGATTTAGTAATTTTACCAGACACCAAATCCAAATACTATTCCCCATAAATCTTATTACATATATAAAATCTATAATGCGATTGAAAGTCTCTCTCTATAAAACTCATCAAAGACCCATTTTTTATCATTAAAAGGAGAAAATTGAACAAAAAATTGAGAGGTAGAAGAAGCAATGACCTCGGCTATTTTGCAAATGGCGTAATGACCTTCTTTCCCCCAACACAAAACTCCATGGATGAGCTGCCAATGCTCTCGCAAACCTTAATCGCGGCGATGCATCCATTTTCTGATAAAGAAATCGATTTGAGGGTCATACGCTAAGAGAAAATAGGACGGTAGGAAGGTAGGAAGGCAGGAAGAATACAATAAAATAAATATACCTCGTTTTATCCATATGCTCTTTTGAAATCGGAGGTTTTCATGATAATCGCTCAACTGGGTAAGCGATGGAGAAGACTGATTTCGATTAATTCTAAACCTTGATAATATAATTATAAACCCATCAAAATTAAGATCTTTTAGGCTAGAAATCAAAGGAAATATATCTTGAATTACAGAGAGAGAGAGTCTCACTCGAGCTGAAGCACCATGAGGGTTTCTAAGAACAACATGGTCGATCCCATTCTAATCTTTGGTAACTTCGGTGGCTGCATCCGCAACCACCGCCGGTGACTCATCCTCACCCGCATCCGGAGATCTCATCTACAAGGAACGAATCATAAATTTGTTAATTTTCATTACATTTTATCCAAGAGAATAAAAATAGAAGTAAAAGATAAACATATTACCCTCACAGCGTTGGGGTGGACAACAATGCGTACAAACCGAGCACCTGAAAGGCTTTCTGTGATATTTGTCCTTCGAGACAGACCTGTAAATATAAATTACAATGATGCTTAAAAAATTACATACATTTAAAAGCTACAAATCAAGATTTTGAATAAGAAGCTGCAAAATAGAAACTAAAATTGCATGATTATATAACAAAGAGCAGAAAAAAGGGTAACCATCTATACCTGGATAACACATAATATATCCGGAAGTTGGTTTTTGGATTCATCCACAGGACCTGTGTTAAATGTAAACATAAGCACTAATTCGGCGATTAACAGAACGGAAAAAAGAGAATAAGTTTCATACCAAACAGAACAAACAGATGATGAGCAGGAGCATCCGCCAATAGTTGAATATCATTATTCGCCGTCGCATCTCCGTACCCGAATCAATACCCAAATCATGGGGAGAGGAAGAGTTAATCGGTCATGGAAGCCGAGAAGACCATACGCAGCCACGGGGGAGAGGAAGAGTTGTTCATTGATTCATGCGGTTTGGGCTCTGGGAAATGATGTTATGGTAAAGAAATAATTAGGAGTTGCAGAAGATGAAAAGGCATGCGAGAGAGAGGATGATTGAAAGTTTTTTTATCTCGATTACAGTTTTTTTTAAATTTTAAATCTGACGTGGATGCACCAGAAAGCAGAATGGCTGAGAAGCCAAGAAAAGTACACACTTTTAATATATAGATTTCTCTTTTTTTTTTTAATTCAATCTATTTCCTCTTCGTCTAAATTTCCATTAAATTTAATAGTTTTTATCCCAAAATCCTAAAAAAATCAATTTTGACCTAATTTTATACCCAATTTTGATCCGAATCGATACAAATTGAAATTGAATTTAATTCGGTTTACCAAATATTAAACCGATCCGGTTTATTGAAATTTTGGTTTACCAAATATTAACCAAATAATAGAAACCCTAATTTTATATTCTAATTTTTTATTCTCCTTCAGCCACCTTTTAGTCGTTTTCTCCTTTCCGGCCAGTATCTATTCGCCGCCGGTGAGAGGATTGTCGTCGCCGGAATCCCTTCTTCGTCGCCGGTTTTCGTTCCCGGTCCGTCGTGCGTCGGGGGTCTCTTCGTTCGGTCTCCTTTCGTGCGTCGGGGGTCTCATTCATCGTCGGTCTTCTTCCTGTCGTCTTCGGTCTCCTTCTTCGTCGTCGGTCTTCTTCCTGTCGTCGCCGGTCTCCTTCTTCATCGTCGGTCGCCTTTCGTTCTCCTTTCTTTCGTGCGGTCTTTGTTCTGTCCCTTCTTCATCGCCGGTCGTCGCCGGTCTTCGTCGCCTGTCCGTCGCCGGTCTTCGTTCCCGATCCTTCGCCGGTCTTCGTTCGGTCTTCGTCGCCGGTCGGTCAGTCGGTCGTCGTAGTCGTCTTCGTAACCGTGTTGATTGATAAGTTGATAATAGAGATGAAGTTGTGGTCGTGTTGATTAGTTAGTTGATAATAGAGATGAATTCGTGGTTGTGTTGATTAATTAGTATGTTGTCGGAATGAATTTGTGGCTCTATTGATTAGTTAGTGTGTTGTCGGTTGATGATTTTATATTTCAAACGATGCAGTGTCTCCGTTGATGATGAAGGTTATGCAGAAAAATGTGATATTCGTGTTGAGATGGAATTAACAAATTTTTGTGATGAAGCATGTTGTGATAGCGGTGTAGAATTGAATCTAGAAATGTTTAATAGTGAAGATGAAATGAAATTGTCTATCTTCAATTCAACTATTACGGAGAGATATTTGATCGTTGGATCATTTGAGCTTAGTTTAGGACAAATATTCAAAACGGGTGAAGATTTTAAGAATGTTGTGATAGACTTAGTTTTGAATACGGGAAAAAATGTATGTTTTAATCGATGGGACAGTGATGCAATTAGTGTCGTATGCTGTGAGTCAGGATGTAACTGGCGAGTGTATTGTTCCATGAATGAAGATGCTTGGACGATAAAATCATATGTATCGGAACATACATGTGAACCAAAAGGCGAGTGTAAGTTGTTAAAAGCGCATTTGATTGCGAAATTATATGAAGATGATTTACGAAAGGATCCTGGTATGAAGCCAAAAAAGATGCAACAAACAATTAAAGAGGAATACAATTTGTTAGCATCAATGAATAAGTGTCAGAAAGCGAAGAAACAAGCTTTAGAAAAAATTCAGTTGGAAAACGATGGGCAATTTGCTCGACTTTGGGATTACGTGAATGAAATTAAAAACTCAAATCCGAGTTCATCTGTTGAAGTGCAAACCATTGGAGATGGGTTAGGAAATGAGATCTTCGATCGTCTTTATGTATGTTTTGATGTTTTGCGAGTCTCTTGGAAAGTTAACTGCAGACCTATAATCGGGTTGGATGGTTGTTTCATAAAAACGGCTAGTAAAGGTCAGATTTTGACATGGGCTATTGTACAAGTGGAGAATACCGAGAATTGGTTGTGGTTTATAACGAAACTTAAAAGTGATTTGAATCTCGGTTTTGAAGAAGGTTTAGCAATCATTTTTGATAAGCAAAAAGTAAGTATTTAATTTTTTCTTTTATCTTGTTTTAGTTGTTATGATTAATCTCGTTTGTAATCTATTGTAGGGTTTATTACATGTCGTTGAACGAGAATTGCCTAAAGTGGAGCATCACATGTGTTTGCGGCATATCATCTATAACCTCAAGAAGAACCATAAGGCAAAAGGATTGAATTATTTTATTTGGAATATTGCTTCAAGTTACAACGAGGTAGAGTTTTCTTCACAATGTTAGAAATTAGAAAAATTCAATAAATCTGCATTTGATGATCTGATGAAAACGAACCCACGTCATTGGTGTCAGACATTCTTCAAATATGGGTGTTGTTGTAGTGATGTCCATAACAATATGGCTGAATCATTCAACAACAGTATTGTGCCTGCTAGATCAACACCGATGGTAGAGATGCTGAAAATTATTAAGAGACAAGCTATGATTAAGATAGATAAAAGAGCTTCAATTGCAGGGAAATACACGGGTATACACACTCCAAAAGTGATTCAGTCGTTGGAAAAGGCTAAGATGATGAATGGGAGTTGTGTGACATATCCTAGTTACAATGATAAATTTGAAGTTGATGATGCTGGAACTTCTTATGTGGTTAACTTGCAACAATACACGTGTACATGCAGACGATGATTGTAGCCGATGTGGTGCATCCGGGCATAATGTCAGATCGTGTAAACAACCACATGAATCCCACGTAATTTTTATTTTTGTAAATTTCATATTATATTTTGAGCAAAATTACCACTTTCATTGTTTCATTGTTTTCAGCCACATGAATCCCAGCATGACTATGATGTAGAATCCACTCACCTGCATGAGTCTCAAAATACATCTTCGTTTTCCCCATACGTTTAGGTAACGTGTATTTCACCGATCATCCGTTATATTGTTTTTATTTTTTTCTAACATGTTTTTAACATATATTTTGCAGAATCATAACGGTGTTGGGAAACTCAATTTGAAGATATTTGTTTATGTTCTTTTCTTGTTTAATACGTTAGTATTTACTTTAATTTGAAGATATTTTGTTGAATAGATTAGTATGCCTTTGTTCTTACATTTTACAATGAGTTTTTTTTATAATGGATAATTTTGGGTGAAATTTACATTAAAATCGGATAAGTTAAAAAATTTCAGCAAAATCGGGATAAAACTGAGTCAATTTCAACAAAATCGGGTCAAAACCGGATCAAGTTCAGCAAATCGGATAAAAATTTTAGCAAAATCGGGAAAAACCGGATCAATTTCAACAAAACCGGGTCAAAACCGGATTAATTTCAGCAAACCGGATAAAAATTCCAACAAAACCGGAAGAAACCGGGTCAATTTCAACAAATCCGGGCAATTTCAACAAAACCGGGTCAAAATTTCAATAAACCGGGTCAAAATTATAATAAATTGGATTGGGTCAAATTTCATTAAACCAGATCGGGTTAATAATTGGGTAAAGCGGATTTAATTCAATTTTAATTTTGATCGGGTCGGGTCAAAATTGGGTATGAAATCGAATCAAAATTGATTGTTTTTAGGGTTTGGGTCAAAATTCTGGTTATTTAATATAATTTTAAACGGTGTGGGGGATAGGCTTAATTAGAAAACTTGAGGGGGGAATAGAATTAGGGGTGATACATGAGGGGGAAATAGGATGAGTGTGGGAAATAGGTTGAATTAGAAAACTTGAGGGGGGAATAGGATTAGGGGTGATGTATAAGGGGGAACAGGATGAGTGTGATACATGAGGGAGGAATAGGAATAGGCTCCAAACTTTGGGTGGGAATAGGAGTTTTATCCTAATTTTTCTCTTTAACTAATTTCGTGTAAAAAAATGAAATAAAATATATATTAACATATTTTTAAATACTAATCCGAATCAAAACTATGAGTAATTTCATTTTAATATTTGAATTCAGATGCTTAAATATTCGAATTTGTTTTGACATATCAAAGTCGAAGAATTATAGATTAATAAATAGTTGTGTCATTATTCAACATTTAGCGAAACAAAATTGTTGATTTTAGTTATTTAATGTGCAAGATTCATCATGTTGGATCTTTTTATTTTTATGAGTCTAGTATGTCGCTTTTTGTCGATGAGAGTTTTGATTAATTCAAATGTTTATTTAGAGTTTTATGTTTCGGAATAATATTATCCGCCCTAATTCGTTATCTACGAGTACTTATTAGAAAAATCAATCGACGAAAATAATATGGGGGACACAACGACATGGGGAGACAACGAGGCGAGGAGAAGGGTGAGGTGCGGCGGGAGACACGCAATGAAAAAAGAGACAAGGCGTAGTACGAGGTGAGGTGAGGCGCGGTGAAAGGCAAGGCGAGATAACGACAACCCGGAGACGACGACAAGGCGACAAGAAGAGATGTGACAAAATGAAGAATAAAATGAGGTGAGAAAGATGAACAAGAGCCACATGCTATAAAATTTTATGATTTAAAGGTTCTAAGTTTTAATGTTAAAATTAAAGGATAATTTGGTAATTTTATTTTTTAGTTTTAATGTTTAGGATAAAAGCTAATTTTGTAATTTTATCATTTTTGTATTTTAAAATCCGAACCCAAATCCAAACCTAAAAAATGTAAATTTTGATATCATAACTCAAATCCGCGAGTATATAAGTTTTTATGACGAGTTCAGCTCGAATTTCGGATGATAGGGGTAACATTAATGGCGCACCATTTCTCGTTCAATAAATTACAATTCATTGCATCGTTACAAAATCATATATGATTACTGTATCACCAAAACTACCGCACTGCAACATCTATGTTAAAGAAGAATATTATGCAATCTTATTAATATAAATTGTGTACAAGGGGTATCTATATACAATGTAGTGTAACAACCAATGCTAATACGCTGTAACAATTTAATATGCCCCCTTACCATGGATCATTGGAGATGAGTCCTTGATGCAAAGATTTTGAAATGGAAAACGTGGTAAGTTTGGTTACTAGATCAGCTAGTTGGTCGGTCGACACCACATGTGAGACTCGAAGAGTATCCGATTGTACTTGTCCACATACGAAGTGATAATGTAAGGCAATGTGCTTCATGCGGTAGCGAATTACCAGATTTACAGCAAGGTAGGTGGCTCTAATGTTATTGCAGTAGACAATCAGTGCATCCGGTAAGGTGACTTTGAGTTCTGTAAGGAGGTTCACAATCCAACGAAGCTCAGTGAATATGGCAGCAATGGAGCGGTATTCGACTTCAATTCAAGAACATGCAGCAAGACCTTTTTGTTTCTTGGAGGACCAAGAGATAAGATGACGTCCAAGATACACGATATAGGCTTCCATAGAGGTAAAATCATCATGGTCACCACCCCAATCAGCATCATTGAAAGCTTGTAATGAGAGAGGGTTCATAACCAAGAAGAGGATACATCGGCTTCAAATTCCGGTGAGGTAGCGCAATACACGTTTTGCGGCCTACCAGTGAAGGAACGTGAGAGTGTACGTATATTGGGAAATGCGGTTGACATCAAAGTTGATGTTTGGTCGTGTAAGCGACAGGTATTGGAGGTTGCCTACAACAGCCCGATACTCAGTAGCGTCGACGAGAGGTTCACCTGTGGCAAGTGTGAGTCGTGTCATAGAAGATATCAGTGTATGAGTTGGTTTGGTCTCAATCATGTTGAAGCGTTGAAGAAGATCAGTTACATATTTTCGTTGCGTTAGAAGGAGACCGAAGGTGGAACGTCGTGCTTTCATGCTAAGAAAAAAATGAAATTTGCTCGAGTTTCTTAATGAAAAATGAAAAGCAAGTGTGTGGATGAAGGAGTTGACCCGATCCAAGTTGTTGCAAGTGACATCGAGGTAATCAACATAGATTATGATAATATGTTGAAGTCACCTCGTTTGCGAATGAAGAGAGACTAGTTAGCTAGAGAATTTGCAAAGCCTTGAGAGATAAGGAAACATCATAGCTCACAATACCATGCACGTGGAGCTTGACGGAGCCCATAAATTACTTTCATGAGTTTGCATACAAAGAAATATTGATCACATTCGATGAATCACGAGGGTTTTGACATGTACACTTCATCATTTAAATGTCCTTGAAGAAACACATTGTTGGCATCAAATTGTCGAAGACACCATTCCTTAGAAATAGCAATGCTCAAGACCAAGCGGATTGTAGTAGGCTTCACAACCGAGCTGAATGTTTCATGAAAGTATACACCTGAGCATTGGTGAAAACCGTTGTCAATCAAGCATGCCTTGTATCGTTCTATAGAACCATCAAAGTTTTGTTTGATGAAAAAAAACCCATTTGCAGCAAAAAATATTATGAGTCTCATCATGACAAACAAGATCCCACGTTTGGTTACGTACCAAGACATCAAACTCATCACTCACGTACAACGCCATTATGGGTATCTGAGAACCCGTGTGACAGTGTGTGGTTTATCATCCTACATGGAATAAGACACATGATAGGAGAGTTTGAGATTAGGCTTGAAAATATTGTTCTTGTTCATTGTGACCATCGGGTGAATGTTTTGGTTGGTGGTCGAGGCAGTGATGTTCTTAAGAGGCAAATCACATTCAGATTTCGTGGGGGAATGATGCGACTCTGTGTTCGGAAACAATTTTGGTGAAAAATCAAGGCTTAGTGGATGTGACAATGAGGTATCCTCGAGTAGCCGAGAGGAGTGATGAACAAGTGTGGCTACGAGGATATTAGAGGAACTAGGAGTAGTGGACAAATCGTGTGATGGGAGTCTAATCATGAAAGGGAAGGGAAGTGGTGAGGTAGGTTGGAGAATGAATGAATACGTTCATAAAATTGGACTGGACAAGATACGTAGGTGCGGGACCGAAGGGAATCATAACACAAATATGTACTTTGTGTAAGGGAGTATCCAAGGAACACACTTGAGGTATGTTGATGTTCAATTTGTGGGATACATAAGGACAAAGCCATAAATAACAGAGACACCCGTAAACTCGTAGTCTACTATATTTTGTATTGGATCCGAGAATAAGTTCATGAGGGAAATAATTGGACAAATTTGGTGTAGGCATGAAATTGATGAGGTAGACAACAATTGTGAAGGCAAAGGACCAATAAGAGATGAGTAATGACACATGCATAAGTGGAGAGAGACCGATTTGATAATGTGTCGATGCTTATGTTCGGAAATACCATTATGTTTAGGGGTGTGATGAGGAGTTGTGAAGTGTGAAATCCCGTGAGAGGCGAGAAAAGAAGAAAGAGCGATGCATTCCCTAACATTGTCAATATACATGGTTAGTATTTTTGTTTGAAAATGTGTTTCAACAAGGGCTTTGAAGCGTATAAAGATTGAGGGGACATGATACTTCCATTTTAGTGGGTTTAGCATCTATATCGAGTGTAGTGATCAACAAATATAATATAGTATTTGAAACCATCGATTGATGTATTTGGTGAGGTCTATACATCGAAGAAGATAATTTCAATTGGATGATATGTTGTAAGTGTTGAAGTAGAAAACAAAAGTTTGTGACTTTTATTTCTTGAACGAGGATTGCAAAATAACAAATGAGAAGAGTTTGACAAAGGTAATGAAAACTTAGACACGAAGAAATGTAAAACTGGAGAGGCATGATGACCTAGACGCGAGTGTCACTCGGAAAAAGTAGTCTTGGACACGGGAAAGGCAAAGGCTAGAGGGGTAGGAGACGACACGAGAGGCCACTCATAGACCCTGTTTCTAGCTTCAGGATTGGTGACCTTGTACTTAATTCCTTCACTTAAAAATCATCGGAAAAGAATTCGACAGACACCGCATTAGAATTGCATAGCTTGTGTATGGATATCAGATTTTTCTTAATCTCTGAAACACAAAGAACCTCATCAAAGGAGATATCATGAGAGGGCAGGGCCAGAGAAAATGAATCAGAGTCAATGATGGGTAAGTTATACTTGTCACCAATGATGACAGCTTCACCGCTAGTGTAAGGGTTGTGAGAGACTAGGTTTTGTAGATATGAGGTAATGTGATGAGATGAGCCGTTGTCAAGGAGCCATAGCCGAGATTCGTATGAGGCGATGGTGGTGTTGTGAACACGGGGTTGCCATGGACGAGGAGATGGGTTTTATGGCTATTTCTTGTAATTTGGTAAAATCCCTTAATCTCTTGATTGATATGATATTGAAATATATACATAATGAGATCCTAAGAATATGGAAAGTAGGTAATATAATAAAATACAATAATAAGTAAATACATTTATGCTAATACTCTCCCGCAGTTGAAGCGGGAGTGGGTCGAACGCTGAGGCTGGAACGGAACTCCGAGAATAGTGAAGAGGACAATCCCTTGGTGAAGATGTCTGCAAATTGGTGACTGGATGGGACGTGTAGTACTCGTAGAGAGCCAAGGGTGACCTTCTCGCGAACAAAATGAATGCCGATCTCTATGTGTTTAGTGCGCTGATGATGGACGAGATTGGAGGACATGTACACCGCAGAGACGTTGTCATAGTATACCAAGGTCGCGCGGGGTAGTGGGCAGTGCAGTTCTAGGAGAAGGTTGCGAAGCTAGCATGTCTCGGCCATAGCATTAGCTACCGCTCTGTATTCGGCTTCTGCGCTCGATCGAAAAACTGTGGGTTGTCGTTTAGACGACCAAGAAACCAAGTTGTCACCAAGGAATACCCAATAACCTGATGTAGAGCGACGCATATCCGGGCAACCCGCCCAGTCGGCATCGGAGTAAGCCGTGAGATCTGCGGTAGTGGACGGTCGAAGTTGAAGGCCATAGTGTAATGTACCTTTGATGTACTGAAGGACTCTCTTCATGGTGTTGAGATGACTGTCGCGGGGATCATGTAGGAAGAGGCACAATTGTTGAACCGCGTATTGGATATCGGGGCGTGTGAATGTCAGGTATTGTAAGGCGCCTACTATGCTACGGTAAGAACTTGGATCCTGCACTGGAGAGCCCTCAGTTGTCGATAGCTTTGGCTTGGTGTCAACAGGGGTTGTGCATGGGTTGCATGACTCCATCCCGACGCGCTTGAGAATGTTCTCCGCATATGAGGTTTGATGAAGAAATAAGCCCGCAGAATTCCGTTGAGCCGTCACACCGAGGAAGTGATGGAGATTGCCTAGATCGTCATCGCGAACTCCTGCATAAGAGATGAAATGATACCTTGGAGGAGTTGAGTGGATGAGGCGGTGAGGATTATATCGTCGACGTAGAGCAGCATCATGGCTTGATCCCTATTGCGGCGGAGGACAAATAGGGATGAGTCACATCGGCTTTGATTGAACCCTAATTTGAATGCAGATGTCGTGAACCGTTGATTCCATGCCCCCGGTGCTTGTTTGAGGCTGTATAATGACCGCTTGAGGCGTAACACATAGTCCGGATGTATTGGATCCTTAAGTCTGAGGGGTTGGAACATGTATACCGTCTCTTTGAGATTCTCATGAAGAAACTCATTCTTCATGTCCACATGATGAATCGGCCACCCTCTAGACACGGAAATGCTGAGCACGGTTTGAATGGTAATTGGTTTCACCACCGGGCTGAAAGTCTCATCACAATCAATGCCAACTTGCTGTGATTTGCCATTAGCGACAAGTCTCGTCTTGTACCGAGCTAAGGAGCCATCTGCATGAAACTTATGACAAAAAAGCCACATGGAGCGCACAATGTTAACATCATGGGGACGAGGGACCAAGTCCCAATTACCAATTTTAATAAGAGCGTCAAATTCGCTTTGCATAGTGTCTCGCCAATGAGGATCCTCTAAGGCCTTAAGGTGTGTGGTGGGGATAGGCGAGATTGTGGTGGTTTGAAGGGCTATGACGGGGGAATTCTTGGCACGACCGGTTTGGCTATGGGTTGTCATGGAGTGGGTTTGGCTTTTGGCTTGTGTGGTTATGGGTTGGGGAGGTGTTGTGACCGGTGGGGGTGTTTGGAGTAGATGCCGAAGGATGGGTGAAGGAATATCATCGCAGTCAAGGAAGTGATAGGATTTCGCCGATGGAGAGACGGGTACAGATAGAGGGAACGTGGTTTCTTCAAAGACGACATGGCGGGATATAATGATTCGGCACGTTTGAATATCGAGGCATCGAAAACCTTTGTGATGACTCGGATATCCAAGGAACACGCACGGGGTCGAGCGGGGTGAGAGTTTGTGAGGTGACGTGGCATGGGTGTTCGGGTAACATAGGCATCCGAAAACACGTAGATGGTCGTAGGTGGCTGGTTTTTGGAAAAGTTTGGTGAAGGGTGTCTGATTTTGGATGGAAGCGGACAAGAGAAGGTTGAGGAGGTGAACCGCAACATGCAACGCTTCCACCCAATAATGAGGCGGCATGGATGCTTGGAAGAGTAGGGTACGGATAAGGTTGTTGATGGTGCGGATCATGCGCTCGGTCTTGCCATTTTGTTGTGAGGTTTGAGGACATGAAAAACAGATCAAAATACCATTAGAATCAAAGAAACGTTTAAGTGACATATTATCAAATTTCCCCCATAGTCGCATTGAAAAATTTTGATGTGTTTCCCGAATTGGTTTTGAACATAAGAGTGGAAATGGAGAAATTTTGCGAAGACATCACTCTTTCGACGAAGAGGATAAACCCAAAGGAAGTGTGAGAAATGGTCGAGGAATAGGATGTATAGGATGTAGTATTCGATGCCACTAATACTTGGAATGGGAGATGTTCAAAATCAGAATGAATAACATCAAACGGGGATTGAACAATGGAACTTTGATTTATTAAATGGTAAGCGAATGTGTTTTCTAAGTTGACACGCATGACAAAGAGAGTTTGCGTTGTCATTATTACAAGAAAATGAACCCAAAGAACGTAGAAAACGAAAAACCGACTCCCTGGGATGTCCAAGACGGCGGTGCCAAGTGGAACCCGAGGTGAGAAATGCAAACGCGGGTGCGGATGGCCGAGCGCATGAGGCCGTGGGGGATAGAAGATCCATTATTGTCACGAGTAAATTGTCTTACCGAAAACCCAAAAGCGTCAAATTCAATAGAACAATTATTGTTACGAGTAAATTGTCTTACCGAAATTAGGTTTTTGATAATGGACGGGGAAACAAGGGCGTTGGTGAGATCAAATCTACGGTTGGGTGTGGGTATGATCGTTTGGTCGATAGTGGTTACGGGAATAGAAGATCCATCACCTACATAGACATGCGGTTTAATGAATGAAAAGTAGTCTCGAGTATACCTGGTTGCGATGTAAGATGGGCGGTGGCTCCGGTGTCCATGTACCACGATCCGTCGGTTGAGTTAGTGACGCTCATGGCATTAAACGCTTGGATTAGGTCTGACGGGGAAGCGTCCGCTGTGTTGACAGCCCGAGGCAGCCCGTCCGTGCGCTGGACGGTGGGATCGACGGTCATGGTCTGCACCATAAGGGCTGCATGTTACGGCATGGCGGATGGCATCGCTAAGGGACCCATGCTTTGGTGCGGCTGTTGCACCGGTGGTGTAGGGTACCACTGTGGGTAAGGGTTCCAGCCATAGCCGGAGAACGTGTGGGCATAAGATGGAGTCCAAGGCGGTGGCGGCTGGAATTGGTATTGCTGCGGCGGTGGGTTGGAGTACTAGCCGTTAGAGTTGTTGTTACGGTCGTGATGTCCCCTGTGTGAGCGGCCGCGTGAGCATCTGTGTTGGTGCTAATAGGGCGGCGGCGAATCTCCCCGGGCCGGGTGGGAATTGTTGCGAATCTGTCCGCGCATAGTCAGCCCGCACGGGTGGGAGATGTTGCTGTGAATCTGCCCGCGCGTAGTTAGCCCACGCGGGTGGGTGATGTTGCTGCCAATCCGCCTACACTTAGTCAGCCCGCGCGTACAGGGCAGTCGGGGCAGATCTGTGGTCGTGGTGAGAAGGATCCGGTCGATGGTTTCGCACGAGACGTTGCTCCTCTATTAGTAGCATCGATCGAGCATCTTCAAACGTTGGAAATGGTTTTTGGTGTTGGACGACGTTGACGATGTTATCAAACTTTTTTGTTCAATCCATTGAGCGTATGCATGACGAGGGATCGTTCATTCACCGACACCTCTAGGTTGGCAAGGAGATCCGAAATTTTTCAGATCTTTTGGCATTAGGTGTGAATTGATAGATCGCCAATGGTGATAATGCATAATTCATTGTCGAGTTGTATTGTCCGTGCGTCCTTGGATCACGAAAAAGGCGTTCAAGTCGTGATAGATCACGAAAAAGGCGTTCAATTCATAGCCATGTTTCGCGAGCCATAGACTTTATTTTGAGGATATCTTGGAGGAGGGACTTTGAGATCGTCCCATAGATCCAGATTTTCACGAGCTCGTTAATAGGTTTCCATTCATCGGATGGAGGAGCGGCCGGTGGGCGGAGCCGTCAATGTGGCTCAAAATGCCGAAACTCTCACAATGGATTTCGAATACATCGCGCCATGAGTCGTAGTTCAATTCTTCCATGTCTAGGGTAATGGGGATATGGGATCGAATGTTGGTGATCCCGAATGGCTTCTCGGATGCGGCGGCCATGATGAGACACGAAGAAGACGACGACTGCGACGAAGGAGAGAACAAAAAGGAACGAGATAACGGGTGAGCCGACGGCTGAAGGGGCGGAAGCGGCCGAAGCGAAGGGTTTTCGGCCGAAAAAGGAGCCGGAGACGGTGGGCAAAAAAGAGAGAAAAAGATTAGGGTTGCTCTGATACCATGTAATTTGGTAAAATCCCTTAATCTCTTTATTGGTATGATATTGAAATATATATATCATGAGATCCTAAGAATATGGAAAGTAGGTAATATAATAAAATAAAATAATAAATAAATACATATATGCTAATATTTCTGAGGTGTCGATCCTCTTGATCCAAAGGCTGAGACGAGCTGAAATTGTGGGCAGTGGCCAACGCTATGACCAAAGGTGCCACAAGCTTGACACTTGCCACCCTCGCGCCTGGTTGGAGTTGTTTTGGTTCTAGCCACATTTTTTGTTGCCATAGGACAAGGGATGTGGGCGAGTGGTTGTTGCTAAGGCCATGACTAGAAGTTCCGTCGGAGGATGATCCGAGACTATGATTTTGGCCTCATGAATGAGTAGCCTTTCATGGAGGTCATCAAGGGAAATAATGGTGTCTCGGGCATTGACAACGTGAAGAACGAGTTTGTACTCTTCGGTGAGACCATCCAGTATGTAGTTTAGAAGATTCTCGGGCTTGGGAGGCTTACGGAGAAGGGCTAACTCGTCAATTGTGATGGATCGCATGTACTTATCAATTGTGAGTGTGCCTTTGGTGATACGTTTAAGTTGTTCCTTGATCTATTTCACAAGGCCACTAGATGACTTCTCATATGTTGGCGAGAGTTTTACACGCATCACAAATAGATGATGCTTGTGCGACCAACGACTAAAGAGGTACGGTCAAGGTGTAGAGGAGAGCGGAAAAGAGAAGCCTATCTTTTTTGTTGTGTGACACGAAAGCTGGGCTGGGATACATAGTCCTGCCAGTAGTGATTATGGCATTGAGGATGATGGTGTTGTCTTGAATGAAACATTCAATACGGAGCCCCTTAAGCAAACCGGAGACTTGGATGCTCTCTGTCAGATAATTCGATATGGTGAGCTTGATAACGCTGCTCATGTTGACAATGAGGAGAACACGTTGCGGGTTAAACGCGATAGTATTTTCGATGGCAAATGATTGAGCATCATCGCGGGTTTAAGAGTGAGGCACGTCGGTGGAAGACATGGAATCATTTGAAGAGGTAAGGTAGCATCTAGGGTTTGTATTTTGATACTATATAAAAAGATAGGGAAAAAGGCCTATTCCCCCCTAAACTATCGCGCTTTAATCTTATTTCTCCTTAACTTTCTCTCTCATCCTATTCCCCCTAAACTATCATTACTCATCCTATCCCCCCTGAACTTTAAAAATTCATCATATTTCTCCATCCGTTAAATTTCCGTTAAATTTTCTGTTATTTTTTTAAAAACAACCTATTTCTCCCAACTATATGACTTCTAGCCTATTCCCCCCAAACTATATGAATTCTAGTCTATTCCCCCCTGAACAACATAACCTCAAGTCATCATTGCCATACATCTTCTTAAAACAATGGGTTGCAAAACTCATTTTATTCTACGAATTGAGTACAATGGAGACTAGCAAAATCTTATTTATTTTCTCCAAATCGTCCCAATACTTATCAAATTTATCATTCTTCATGCAAGATGCCATACTACTCAACACGGGATCATCATTACTAGCGATCGACCTCAAAGTCACTTCAATCTTGCATATTTCATTAAAACACTCGCTCGATATCACTTTTGTAGAAGTAGAAAAAGCCAATGTCGAATCGTAAAAGATTTTCAAGAATCTTACCATACGGCGGTGAGGGAGATGCAGCGGTGAGGGGAGAAGATTCTTTGGTCAGGCGACGAGTGAGGGGAGAAAAAGACTTTTGAATGGAGAGAGAGAAAGATTGTAGCGGTTATACTAGAGATACAAAACTGAACACCCTAAAAAAAATAAACCCTAAAACTTAATTCAGATTTTATTCGGGTCTCGAATTTAACCCGAATCGGATCGAACCGATCCGAACGGGTTCTAAAATCTGAACCCATATGGGTTTTAGGATAACCCGTTTTGTAAACGATCCGAATTTTTTAATCGATCTAGATAATCCGAATTGACCAGCCCTACTTGGTAACGCTGCTCATGTTGATTGTGAGGAGAACACGTTGTGACTCCTTCGAATGAAATGCGTTAGTATTTTCGGTGACAGATGATTGAGCATCATCACCGGATTTAGGAATGAGGCAAGACCGTGGAAGATATGGAATCATTTGAAGAGGGAGGGCAGCTAGGGCTTGTATTCTGATACTATATAAAAAAAATATTATCGATCTTATTAATATGAGTTGTATGTAAAGAATATTTATATATAAGGTAACGCAACAACAGCGGATATTTTTTTTAAGATCATCAAGAGAAATACAAAAAAGTAAAAGGAAAATTACTATCTATAAACTAGGGGTGGGCAAAAAATCCGCACAACCCGTCCCGATCCGAAACCCGTCCCGAACCCGCAAAAAATTACTCGTACCCGCGGGTGCGGGTTCGGGTAATAT
>CM071871.1:37940264-37959263 GCA_036759665.1 Gynandropsis gynandra | reverse complement strand
ATCTTCCGTTTTTTTTTTCTCTTTAATTAATTTCGTGTAAAAAAATTAAAATGAAATAAAATATATATTAACATATTTTTAAATACCAATCCGAATCAAAACTATGAGTAATTTCATTTTAATATTTGAATTCAAATGCTTAAATATTCGAATTTGTTTTGACTTATCAAAGTCGAAGAATTATAGATTAATAAATATTTGTATCATCTTCAACATTTAACGAAACAAAATTGTTAATTTTAGTTATTTAATGTGCGAGATTCATCATGTTGGATTTTTTTATGAGTCTAATATGTCGTTTTTTGTCGATTAGAGTTTTGGTTAATTCAAATGTTTATGTAGAGTTTTATGTTTCGGAATAATATCATCCGTCCTAATTCGTTACTTACGAGTGTTTATTGAAAAATCAATCTACGAAAATAATATGGACGGGACACAACAATATGGGGAGACGGCGAGGCGAGGAGAGGGGTGAGGTGCGGTGGGAGACGCAATGAAAAGAGGGACAAGGCGTAGTACGAGCTGAGGTGAGGTGAGGTGAGGCGCGGTGAAAGGCAAGGCGAGATAACGACAACCCGGAGACGATGACAAGGCGACAATAAGAGATGTGACAAGAGGAAGGATAAAATGAGGTGAGAAAGATGAACAAGAGCGACATGCAATAAAATTTTATGATTTAAAGGTTCTAAGTTTTGATACTAAAATTAAAGGATAATTTGGTAATTTTATTTTTTAGTTTTAATGTTTAGGATAAAAGTTAATTTTTTAATTTTATCATTTTTGTATTTCAATCCGAACCCAAATCCAAACCTAAAAAATATAAATTTTGATATCAAAACTCAAATCCGTGAGTATATAAGTTTTTATGACGAGTTCAACTCGAATTTCGGATAATAGGGGTAACATTATTCTCGTTCAATAATTACAATTCATTGCACGTTACAAAATCATATATAATTACCGTATCACCAAAACTACCACACTACAACATCTACATTATAGAAGAATATTATGTAATCTTATTAATATAAATTGTGTACAAGGAGTATCTATATACAACGTAATGTAACAACCAATCGTAATACGTTGTAATAACTTAATATGCCCCCTCACGATGGATCATTGGAGATGAGTCCAATCTTGATGCAAAGATTTTGAAATGGAGAACGTGGTAAGCTTGGTTACTAGATCAGCTAGTTGGTCGGTCGACACCACATGTGAGACTCGAAGAGTATCCTATTGTACTTGTCCACATACGAAGTGATAATGTAAGGTAATGTGCTTCATGCGGTAGTGAAACACCAGATTTACAGCAAGGTAGGTGGCTCTAATGTTATCGTAGTAGACAATCGGTGCATCCGGTAAGGTGACTTCGAGTTCTGTAAGGAGGTTCACAATCCAACGAAGCTCAGTGAATATGGCAGCAATGGAGCGGTATTCGAATTCAGTTCAAGAACATGCAACAAGACCTTTTTGTTTATTGGAGGACCAAGAGATAAGATGACATCCAAGATACACGATATAGGCTTCCATAGAGGTAAAATCGTCATGGTCACCACCCTAATCAGCATCATTGAAAGCTTGTAATGAGAGAGGGTTAACAGCCAAGAAGAGGATACATTGGCTTCAAATTCTGGTGAGGTAGCACAATACACGTTTT
Source organism: Gynandropsis gynandra (assembly GCA_036759665.1). Taxonomy (NCBI): domain Eukaryota; kingdom Viridiplantae; phylum Streptophyta; class Magnoliopsida; order Brassicales; family Cleomaceae; genus Gynandropsis; species Gynandropsis gynandra. Next base: position 37,957,603 of record CM071871.1, on the reverse strand, counting down.
GCGGCCTACCAGTGAAGGTGTAATACCCCCATCCCGGAACTATCTCGAGATTAGGAGTGTCCACCATGTCGTCGTTCAAACACATTTATAAAACAAAATACATGATTTATCCAAAGTAAGAATGGTTCGGGCCAAATAGCAAAACAAATACATGAATATCATAGTCACGATAAATGAATAAAATAAATATGAAATGCAAAATAAAATTCATCGAGACCTCGTGCACGCCTCTCCCATCAGTTTGCTGTAAACTTTCATGTTGCTGCTCAACCTCGTTGCTTTTTTTCCTTTCCATACCCTGTCCATCCACGACAGCCCACAAATAGGGTGGGTACGAAATACGCACTCAGTGAGATCAATACGTGTACGTACTCTGCGCCACGTATTCTCCCGTTCAAACTGAATATCATAAAATAACGATATATCCAAAGTCTAAACTAAAGATATACAGATAACTCTACCCAACCCGACTGAGTATCCAAAGTCTAAGACTAGTACCACACTGCATTATAACACACAGAATCCACACAACTCTAGATCGGGCATACGCTCGCAAAGTCCAAAGGACCCCAACACACTGAAGATCTCGCAAGGTCACAACGTACCCCAGCCATCAGTACAATACAACGCTCCGTCGCTCAAAAGGTTACCACAACCCCAACACGGTACGACACTGGCAGATCCACTGATCTGACTAACTCGACGCTCCGTCGCTCGAAAGGTTACCCCAACACGATATGATGTCGGTAGATCCACTGACCTGACTAACTCGACACTCCATCGCTCGCAAGGTTACCACAACCCCAGCACGGTATGACGCCGGCACAGATCCAAGTGTCGCAATACTTACATCATCGACCCGATACTTCTCACATGACAACTCTCATCGACGCGTTCGCACGCGCCTTCTTCAGAAGGTTCGAGTGTGAAATCACTCGATCGAACACACTAACGAGATATTCACTCGGCTTTAACACCAAACCAAAATATCGACGTTCTCCGACCCCAACAGTTGGTCGCACATCAATTCTCTAGATCATATCTACTCACTTATACAACTCATATACTTATCATCAATTCTCATACGATAAATGTAGATTTTAATCCAATTCACTTGTGGCGTCTCATTTTTTCCATTATGATCCTATCAATCCTATTGTGATCATGCCTCGTTTTAAAAGTATAATCGCTTACATAAATCAATCACAAATCCGAAATTACGATGGAGAAAATCATCACCTTAATTAGCTTCCCCCCGACTTGACGATTCTTGATATTATCGCTAACAACAACACCAATCAATTTTTTCTATTATAGATCCATTAAATTAATCAATTTCTATAATATGAATCTTCGAATTAAGAGAATAATCACAATAAATTATTTAGAGATTTACCATAATCTCGATTAGAATCCACCCACGAAGAACGCGATGAATATTCGAAGATACTTCTCCAATTTCTTCTTCCTCTTCCTTTTTCTTTTTTTTCTTCTCTTTCCTCTTTCTCTCGGTTGTTTCTCTCTCTCCCTCTGTTGAATCCCCATGGCTGCTCTCTCTCTTTCTTTTAATTTTTTAAACCCTAATAACTAATTATATATATACATAGGTAAGTCGGTGATACCGACTTACCATGTATTACGGGCATCACAAAAGGGATGTGAGAGTGTGCGTATATCGGGAAATGCGGTTGACATCAAAGTTGATGTTTGGTCGAGTAAGCGATAGGTATTGGAGGTTACCTACAACAGCCCGATACTCAGTAGCATCGACGAGAGGTTCACCTGTGGCAAGTGTGAGTCGTGTCATAGAAGATATCGGTGTATGAGTTGGTTTGGTCTCAAGCATGTTGAAGCGTTGAAAAAAATCAGTTACATATTTTCGTTGCCTGAGAAGGAGACCCAAGGTGGTACGTCGTGCTTTCATGCTAAGAAAAAAATGAAAATCGCTCGTGTCTTTTAATGAAAAATGAAAAGCAAGTGTGTGGATGAAGGAGTTGACCTGATCCAAGTTGTTGCAAGTGACATTGAGGTAACCAACATAGATTATGATAATATGTTGAAATCACCTCGTTTGAGAATGAAGAGAGACTAGTTAGCTAGAGAATTTGCAAAGCCTTGAGAGACAAGGAAACATCATAGCTCACAATACCATGCACGTGGAGCTTAACGGGGCCCATAAATTACTTTCATGAGTTTGCATACAAAGAAATATTGATCACATTCGATGAATCACGAGGGTTTCGACATGTAGACTTCATCATTTAAATGTCCTTGAAGAAACACATTGTTGATATCAAATTGTCAAAGACACCATTCCTTAGAAATAGCAATGCTCAAGACCAAGCGGATTGTAGTAGGCTTCACAACCGAGCTGAATGTTTCATGAAAGTCTACACCTGAGCATTGGTGAAAACCATTGTCAATCAAGCATACCTTGTATCGTTTTATGGAACCATCAAAGTTTTTTTTAATGCAAAAAAAATCCATTTGCAGCCAAAAATATTATGAGTCTCGTCATGAGAAACAAGATCCCACGTTTGGTTACAAACTAAGACATCAAACTCATCACTCACGTACAACGCCATTATGGGTATCTGAGAACTCGTGTAACAGTGTGTGGTTTAACATCCGACATGGAATAAGACACATGATAGGAGAGTTTAAGATTAGGCTTGAAAATATTGTTCTTGTTCATTGTGACCATCGGGTGAATGTTTTGGTTGGTGGTCGAGGCAGTGATGTTCTTAAGAGGCATATCACATTCGGATTTCGTGGGGGAATGATGTGGCTCCGTGTTCGGCAACAATTTTGGTGAAAAATCAAGGCTTAGGGGATGTGACAATGAGGTATCCTCGAGTAGCCGAGAGGAGTAATGAACAAGAGTGGCTACGAGGATATTAGAGGAAGTAGGAGTAGTGGACAATCGTGTGATGGGGAGTCTAATCGTGAGATGGAAGGAAAATGGTGAGGTAGGTTGGAGAATGAATGAATACGTTCATAAAATTGGACGTGACAAGATACGTATGTGCGGGATCGAACGGAATCATGACACAAATATGTACTTTGTGTAAGGGAGTATCCAAGGAACACGCTTAAGGTATGTCGATGTTCTAATTTGTGGGATACATAAGGACAAAGCCATAAATAACAGAGACACCCGAAAACTCGTAGTTTACATATTTTGAATTGGATCCAAGAAGAAGTTCATTAGGGAAATAATTGGACATATTTGGTGTAGGCATACAATTGATGAGGTAGACAACAATTGTGAAGGCAAAGGACCAATAAGAGATGAGTAAGGACACATGCATAAGTGTAGAGAGACCGATTTGATAATGTGTCGATGCTTACGTTCAGAAATACCATTATGTTTAGGGGTGTGATGAGGAGTTGTGAAGTGTGAGATCCCGTGAGAGGCGAGAAAAGAAGAAAGAGCGTTGTATTCCCTAACATTGTCACTATACATGGTTAGTATTTTTGTTTGAAAACGTATTTCAACAAGGGATTTGAAGCGTATAAAGGTTGACAAGACATGATACTTGCATTTTAATGGGTTTAGCCATCTATATCGAGTGTAGTGATCAACAAATATAACATAGAATTTGAAACCATCGATTGATATATTTGGTGAGGTCCATACATCGAAGAAGATAATTTCAATTGGATGATATGTTGTAAGTGATGAAGTGGAAAACAAAAGTTTGTGACTTTTATTTCTTGAACAAGGATTGCAAAATAACGAATGAGAAGAGTTTGACAACGGTAATGAAAACTTAGACATGAAGAAATGTAAAACTAGAGAGGCATGATGACCTAGACACAAATGTCACTCGAACAAAGTAATTTTGGACACGGGAAAGGCAAGTGCTAGAGGGGTAGGAGACCACACGAGAGGCAACTCATAGGACCTGTTTCTAGCTTCTCCTTTAAGGATTGGTGACCTTGTACTTAATTCCTTCACTTGAAAATCAGCGGAAAAGAATTCGACAGACACCGCATTAGAATTGCATTGCTTGTGTATGGATATCAGATTTTTCTTAATCTCTGAAACACAAAGAACATCATCAAAGGAGATATCATGAGAGGGCAAGGCCAAAGAAAATGAATCGGTGTCAATGATGGGTAAGTTAGACTTGTCACCAATTATGACAACTTCACCGCTGATGTAAGGGTTGTGCAAGACTAGGTTTTGTAGATATGAGGTAATGTGATGAGATGAGCCGTTGTCAAGTAGCCATAGCCTAGATTCTTATGAGGCGACGGTGGTGTTGTGAACACGGGGTTTCCATGGACGAGGAGATGAGTTCCATGGTTGTTTCTAAGGAGTCGATCTTCCATATCCAAAGGCTGAGACGAGCTGAAATTGTAGACAGTGGCCAACGCTATGGCCAAAGGTGCCACAAGCTTGACACTTGCCACCCTCGCGCCTGGTTGGAGTTGTTTTGGTTCTAGCCACAGTTTTTGTTGCCACGGGATGAGGGATGTGGGCGAGTGTTGGTTGCTAAGGCCATGACTAGAAGTTCCGTCGGAGGATGATCCGAGACTATGATTTTGGCCTCATGATTGAGTAGCCTCTTATGGAGGTCATCAAGGGAAATAATGGTGTCTCGGGCATTGACAACGTGAAGAACGAGTTTTTACTCTTTGGTGAGACCATCTATTATGTAGTCTAGAAGATTCTCGGGCTTGGGAGGCTTACCGAGAAGGGCTAACTCGTCAATTATGATGGATCACATGTACTCATCAATTGTGAGTGTGCCTTTGGTGCAATATTTAAGTTGTTCCTTGATTTATTTCACAAGGCCACTAGATGCCTTCTCATATGTTGGCGAGAGTTTTACACAAATCACAAACAGATGATGCTTGTGCGACCAACGACTTAAGAGGTACGGTCAAGGTGTCGAGGAGAGCAGAAAAGAGAAGCCTATCTTTTTTTATTGTATGACACGAAAGCTGGGTTGGGATACATAGTCCTACTAGTAGTGATGATGGCGTTGAGGATGATGGTGTTGTCTTGAATGAAGCATTCAATACGGAGTCCCTTAAGCAAACCGGAGACTTGGATGCTCTATGTGAGATAATTCGATATGGTGAGCTTGATAACGCTGCTCATGTTGACAATGAGGAGAACACGTTGTGTCCCCTACGGGTTAACCATTTTCGATGGCAAATGATTGAATATCATCGCGGGTTTAAGAGTGAGGCACATCGGTGGAAGACATGGAATCATTTGAAGAGGTAAGGTAGCATCTAGGGTTTGTATTTTGATACTATATAAAAAGATAGAGAAAAAGGCCTATTCCCTCCTAGACTATCGCACTTTAATCTTATTCACCCTGAACTTTCTCTCTCATTATATTCCCCCCTAAACTATCATTATTCATCCTATCCCCCTGAACTTTAAAATTTTATCTTATTTCTCCATCCGTTAAATTTTCGTTAACTTTTCTAGTTAAATTTTTTAAAAACAATCTATTTCCCCCAAACTATATGACTTATAATCTATTCTCACCGAACTATATGAATTCTATCCTATTCTCCCCTGAACTATATAACCTCAAGTCATCATTGTCATACATCTTCTTAAAACAATGAGTTGCAAAACTCATTTTACTCTATGAATTGAGTACAATTGAGACTAGCAAATCTTATTTATTTGCTCCAAACCATCCAATACTTATCAAATTTATCATTCTTCATGCAAGATGTCATACTACTCAACACGGGATTATCATTACTAGTCATCGACCTCAAAGTCACTTCAATCTTACATATTTCATTCAAACACCCGCTCGATGTCACTTTTGTAGAAATTAGAATCGTAAAAAATTTTCAAGAATCTTATCATATGGCGGTGATGGAGACGCGACGGTGAGGGAGTGTAGCGGTTGCACTAGAGATACAAAACTGAACACTCTAAAAAATAAACCCTAAAACTTAATTCGGATTGTTCGGTTTCCTCGGATTTAACCCGAATTGGATCGGACCGACCCGAACTCGAACGAGTTCTAAAATCTGAACCCATATAGGTTTTAGGGTAACCCGTTTTGTAAACGATCCGGATTTTCGGATCGATCCGAATTGACCAATCCTACTTGACAACGCTGCTCATGTTGATAATGAGAAGAACACGTTGTGACTCCTTCGAATTAAATGCGATAGTATTTTCGGTGCCAGATGATTGAGTATCATCATCGGGTTTAGGTATGAGGCAAGTCGATGGAAGATATGGAATCATTTGAAGAGGGAGGAGAGCTAGGGCTTGTATTTTGATACTATGTAAAAAAATATTATGTAATCTTTATATACAAAAAATATTGTGCAATCTTATTAATATGAGTTGTATGTAAAGAATATCTATATATAAGGTAACGCAACAACAGCGGATATTTTTTTTAAGATCATCAAGAGAAATACAAAAAAGTAAAAGGAAAATTACTATCTATAAACTATTATATAATTTTCTTACCAATTTTTTTTTTTAAAATCGTATGGTGGAAAAAAAGATACATTAATTTTATTGTCTTATCCGGTAGCCTTTGATGTTATATCTGTAATCGAAAACATTAAATTTACGCTAAACTAGCATAACACCAAGATATTTATAAAAATTTTAAAAATTGAGAATTTTATTGACAATAAAAATTAAGTTTTACTTTTTTTCAACTACATAATTCAGATATTTTTTTTAAAAGAAAACTAGATTTTCAAAAATTGCATAGAACTTTTTCTCTCGAAGAAACTCCGACCACATGGTTCATAATAACATAGAGAAACTAGAAGCATGGAGAGCTTCTTCTCCTATCTCCTGTTCCAAGAGGTACTGTTTTCCTCAGTTTGTTTGAACGCAAAACCACAAAAGATAAAAACACACAAAAAGCAAGAGTCCCCCCTGCTCCCTTGCCAGTTAACTCTCTCTAGCCATATCAATCTTCATTCTTCTCACCATTGGTTTCATGATGAACATGTACTGCAACCATCATCACAATTCACCACCATTCACACGTTAGATTTTTCCCGTTCTTGATTACGGGAATGTAGGACTATGCGAACGAAAGACGCCCTTTTCGTGTAATATTCTCAGACTCTTTATCAGTCATCTTATTTCTTCTCAACAGATTTTTGTTCATCATTCATCCATATAAGAGTGGAAAATGTCGGACTTGAGAATTAACTAGGAGAATAAGTGCAAGTTCCTAAAAATAGAGTCTTTTTTCTGCGAACCAACCATGAGATTTCAGAAACTTACTTGGAATGCGAGAATTAAAGGTATCAAAACCTTTCCTCTTTCATTTGGGTTCGGCCCTTCGATCAATTTCTTGTCGACAAGAATTGGCTTGTTCCCGTTAAGGGTGATTTTCGTGATGGTTTCCAATAGATTGGGAATCCAAGGGGTCCCATCTGGAAGAATCTGAAACACATAAACTTTCATGGTTCGTTAACCGTAAACCATATTGCTTATTCATAGCTTGAGAAAAACGAAACCGACAACTGACCTTTTCATCACCTTCATTCTTATTACATCTTCCGCTGTTCTCCGCCAGAATGATGGGTATAGAAGAACCCTAAAATATATATGGAATTAAAGGATACAACCCCCAAAATAAAAAAGATACAGTGGAAGTACTCATGAAACACAACAGGACATGGGAAGTACTAAAGAGATGACTGAAAGTTAGAGCTGATTATGCTCTTTAATGTCATCAATCTCTCCAATGGTTCCGAGTCAATATGCAAACCATATTCGCATTTATGCTACTAAGACCAAGTAAATAACATCAAATATTGGTTTGATTACCAAAGATTAGACAATAAAGGAATGTTCATATCCAAATGATAAGACTCCACAACCAACTACAACTATGTCGTGATTGAAAAAGATGGAAAGATGCAATTAACAAGCAGAAGGCAAAGCATACCATCATCTCTTGTTTCTTCAGTCTCGCGCCAGAACGAACAACCTTCAAAAGAGCCTCAGATCGTCTGGAGAGAAAGACATCGTAATTGAGTGCATCGGGTGGAGAGAACTGAGCATGGGTGAGGACAACAGCAGCCTTCTTCCATATTTCTTTACCAAACACATCTGTTATAGCCCTCACCACTTGCCTATCCAAGTCATCCACCCGATATACATCCAAACGGTCTACATACAGTAGTACATCTATAGTCTTGTTGAGAAGAAAGCTGTCCAATCCAAAGCCCATCATTCGATATCACCGTATACATTATCCCGTAACAAATGAAAGGACAAAACTTGTCAGAAATGGAAACTACTATACAAGACAAGTCCAATACACAGAGACAGAATGAGCAATATAAACACATCATACCGTTTTATAAGCTCGAGGGCTTGATCATTTACATATCCTCCTTCGATAAGGCCAGGTGTATCGATGATGTTTAATGTAAATCCTGACCTGGATCGAGAGACCAAGGTCGGCCTCAGTCCTTCGGACTATAAGAAGAAACCATACAATTAAATTAGCTTCACAACATCTAATAGAAATCTAAACATCATGAAAAAACCATGACGAGCATATAAAATTGGTACCTGGAAAGTACTAACTGCAACAGCTTTCTCTCCTATAATCGAATTTACAGTTGACGATTTACCAACTCCACCTTTCCCCATTACAAGTACAGTCAAGGTGCTCACATCCTGCATTATTTTCCTTTTTAACCACAAGACACTAAAACCAGAGTGACATATACAAGAAACACTCAAAATGCTAAATCAAGTAGGAAAACAAACAGAACCTCTTTTTTGAAACTCCCCAAGATCTCGAGCAATTTAGATTGAGTAGCAGGCGGGAACTGCTGAAGACCAGTCCATTCCCGAGACATTTGCAATGCCGCCATGGACACAAATTCTTAACCTAAATTCTAAGAAATATGGGTAAGAAAATCACCAAAGAGAATCATTAAGCTAATCGTTTGACACAAGCAGAATACATATTAGGTGTAAAGCCAAATAACATCAAATCATGATCTCTGATGCCAATAAATGTCATCTGAATCATTTATCAAACAAAGTTCTTGAATTTCTTATCAATACAATCTCCGGTAAACCTTCATTGGAGTGCAAGATCACTTGACTGTCTAAAACCCTAAAAGTCTCATAGAAAACTGGGATAAATTAAATAAATTCAGATTCAACATCGAAGGATATATGGGACATACACAAGATTAAAACCCAGTAAACCCTAAAAAAACTAATTTTACATGATCTCGAATCAACGATCGCTGAGTGAGCAATACCCAAAACACGTAATCTCGAATTCAAAATTCGGTGAGAAGCTACAGATCAAAATCAATAGGTGAAAAAAAGAGAGCTTTTAACGGTAAATTCAAGCTCCATATGAACATGCCTAGAAGCAAAGTTGATAATAAACTTCGAAGCGAAGTGAAAACCGCAGAGAAAAAACAAACCTTTTGTGCTTAGCTTGAGCTATCAATGGAGGATATCCTGCGCCTGATTCGTCGTACTTAGAATTGAAAATGGTCCTAAAACCAAAACCCTAGAGATGAAATTGACTCCTGAAGATGATTGATTGTACTTGCTACTGTCCCTTCGCTCAACCCGACAGACCAATGTCGCTTTTACCCGGAACCGGACTTTTTTATAGTTAAAAAACTTCAAAAAAAAAATTCGTTACACTCGTACACATATATGATATATATAACACATGCATATACATATGTATATAAAAGCCTTTACACATATACACATACGTGTATAAATATGTGTGAATAACTTTTTTTTAAAGAGAAGTTCTACAAGGAAAACCCCATTTTAATGGTAAACATCTATCTAATTCTTGACCTATTTTTTTATTATAATCAATACATTTGATAAGTGATAAAAAAAAATACACAAATTTAAATTTTTAACTCCTAAATTTATTATCACGTCACTAACCCACGCCATCAAAAAATTTAAAATAAAAAATTAAATATAGTAAAAAAATGCAGTATAAATGGTCATTATCTGCTCTTCCACGGTGAGAGGGGCTGGAAAAAAATCATTTCTTTTTCACCGATAAAATTCAATATAAATTTCAGATCTTTCATTATAATAGCTACGAAGCAAGAGTTATATATATAGGCATATCCGCTATACCATCAGTTTTAAAAATACATTCGATTTGTTGTTGATTGAGATAGAACCAGTTTATATCAGATGGTATTTTTATACCTCTGTTCACGATAATATGTTATATTCGGTTTCATTCAAATTTGTCAAGGAATGTTTCTATTTCTTCTTACGAGAGCAACTCCACTGATGTTCATAGCATCATAACGGTGGGAGAAGAGGATGGAATTAATAGTGTCCGACTTACGTTGAAGGCATATGGCTCTTTTACATATGTATATGCATGTATGTGCAATGTGAAGGAGTAGGGAGGGGGGAATGTTATGCCAACTATCGCCAGTCGTCACCAGAAAAAAAATTTTGGTTACTTGATATGTACAGTGTGATTGTTGACAACATGAAAGAATCAAATTGATATCCTCTTTCGAATCAACCTCCATCGCATGTACTTAAGCTCTCAACTTTAATCAATCACGATGATTCGATTCAATGCTGTTGGACGATTTCAAGTTTAAAATCTGTAAGGACTCGTCGAAGACGGTGGTCCACGGCGAATGAGTTCATCCTTTGACGATTTCAACCATAAATTATATTTGTACTCTCCGATTACAACACCATAATCTTAAAAAGACCCGACTACATACCAGAATGAGGACAACAACATTTGAAATTAGATTGGCAAGATCGTTCCAAGCTGGATCTCCTCTTTTTCGGGTCATAATTCATGTTAGAGCTCGATCGCATCGAATCGTTCCAATGTCGATGCTTGATTCACCGATGGAGGAGCACGAGATTCAAAGTATGAGCATCGTGTAAGTCTAAAAGATCAGCCCATCACAGCAGGAAGCCCACATGATCAGCCCACGCTCACCATCACTCGAGCTCAAGAGAACACGCCTACAACACCAACATTTTCTGGGAATCAAATAGCGAAACAACCTTCAACGGCAGCATCCACCTGGCTCATTCCCGTCAGCACAAGGACAACCGACAGGCCCTCAATTCAAGGAAAGACAGCTGGCCTTCCGTACGAGTCGGTAGCCATTAGAGGCTGTTAAATGTTAGAAGAATATTTCCTTGCTGTCCTAAAAAAATGTTTACCCTGTTTACCCCTGCTCTTTAATATAAAAACAGAGCTCCTGTAATCCAATCGTTATGAAATGAAAATGTTTTCTTCCTTAGCCAATACCCAGTTCTCTTCTCTTATTTCCAACGTTTAAAGCTTTTATGGTATCAGAGCCTCTAAGAGGCAAGCTTTCTCCTCATTCACAATGGAAGAGCAAGAACTCATCCCATTTCCAATTCATATAAATATCTCAAATTTCATCACCCTTAAACTTTCCAATACAAACTACTCAATATGAAAAACTCAAATAGAATCTTTGTTGGAGTCACAAGAACTCCTCAGATTCATTACATGAGAAATTCCCACACCACCTCAAACCATTTCAGTAACAAATGCAAATGCAGTAAATCAAATACCGAACCCTCTTTATACTTCTTGGCGGAAAACAGATAACCTAGTCCGATCCTGGATATGCGGGACACTTACTGAAGATGTCTTTGGACTGATTGTCGACATCAAGACCTCCATCAACGTAGGGGAAGCACTTGCAAGACAGTTCAACCAGATTTTAGTATCAAGGGAATTTGACCTGCTGGCGTCCCTTCAAACCATTGCTCTCGAAGGCAAAACCTTAACAGAATACATTAAAGAGTTCAAATCAATATGTGATCATCTGTCATGAATTGGAAAACCAGTTTCCGACTAAATGAAGATATTTAGGTTTCTCCAAGGACTCGAAAAAGAATACGAAGCCTTCACCACTGTAATCCACACATCCATGCACAGAGAGCCCTTTCCTACATATGAAGATGTGGTAAGCCAACTGACGAGCATTGCACTCACCAGTAAGATACACAAACCTCCTGAAGTATCTTATCTCCATGCCTTCACTGCACAAACCGGTAACAATATGTTCCTTACTGGCTCTTCAAATAACTCAAATTTTGGTCGAGGAAACTATTCCTTTTCTAGAGGACAAAACGGATACAACAATCAACGGGGACGTTACAACTTCACCTCTCGGGGTCGTGGGTTCACTCAGCAAATTTACTCCAGTAACTCATATTTTCCATCTCAAAAACCTGTTAACAATCTTGGTAACTCAAGACCACTTTGTCAAATATGTGGTAAAATAGGTCATGAAGCATTGAAATGCTGACATAGGTTTGATAATTCCTTTCAATCACAAGAGATACCACAAGCATTAAACACCTTTCAAGTTGCAGATACATTGGGCAATGACCGGTACCCAGACTCAGGCGTCAGTTCACACATGGCGAACTCCACAAAGCATCTTACAAGTTATGAGACATATGGTGGGTCTGAGAATGTGATGGTTGGCGACGGGCCACTTTTACCAATAACTCATATTGGGTCATCCAACTTAGTCTCATCCTCAGGTATACTGTCACTTCAGAATGTTCTTGTAGTACCAGGTATGAAAAAATCACTTCTCTCTATTTCACAATTAACTTCAGACATTCCTTGTTACGTTCTTTTTTATTCTAATGTTGTTCTAATAAAGGACCAACAAACACACGAGATACTGGCAAGAGGCTTCAAGATTAATGGACTGTATGTCCTTGAATCTTCAGCACCAAAGGCACTCTTCTCAGTCAGACAAAGGACTGCCTCTGCTGACATCTGGTATAGGAGGCTAGGGCATTCAAATGAAGAAGTTCTGCATAAACTTCGGCTTAGTGGCATGATAAACATTAAACACTCCTCTTTTGGCTTTTGTGATTCTTGTCATATTTCAAAGAGTATCAGGCTTCCCTTTAGTGCATCTGTTTCTGTTACAACTGAACCTTTGGAACTTTTGCATTGTGACCTTTGGGGTCCCTCACCAATTTCATCAGTTCAAGGATTCAAGTTTTATGTTATTTTTATTGATGATTTTACTCGTTTTAGTTGGTTTTATCCTCTGAAATCCAAAGCAAAATTCTTCTTTGTTTTTGTTAGCTTCCAAACACAAGTTGAACTACATTTAAATAAAAAGATCAAGACATTTCAATGTGATGGTGGTGGGGAATTCAGTAGCCATGCTTTTACTCAACACCTAACAAGAAAGGGAGTCAAACTGCGCATGTCTTGCCCTCATACTACTGCACAAAATGGCATGGCAGAAAGGAAACATTTGCATCTAGTTGATCTTGGTTTGTCCATGTTATTTCAAGCACAAGTACCTCTAACTTACTGGTTGAATCATTCTTTGCTTCAAATTTTCTTATCAATATTTTACCGTCTAAAGCTCTGGGACACAGAAGTTCTTTCAGGATTCTCTATAGCAAGGATCCAGTCTATACTTCTCTTAGGGTATTCGGCAGTTCCTGTTATCCCTATCTTAGACCTTGTGCGAGACATAAGTTAGAACCACATTCATTTCATTGTGTCTTTGTGGGGTATAGTGAAAAATTTAAAGGATACATGTGCCTATATCCTCCCACTGGTCGAGTCTATATAGCTAGACATGTGATTTTCAATGAAGAAAATTTTCCTTTTTCCTCCGTCTACTATGTTTTTAACTCCAGGTATGATACCTCCTTGTTACATGGTTGGCAGCAAGGACTCCAGGTAAGTCCTCAGATCCCTACTCCTCTCACAGAACACAATTCCAGATATCAAATTCCACCATCTGTGTTAGAACAACACACACATACCATAGGACAGAACCTAGATAGATCTTGTGTAACTAGTAATCATTCACAGTCTAACCCAGGTTCCCCTACAAACCAACCCATTAATCAGCTTCCTTACATCCCATGGTAACTAGATCACGTTTTGGGATAACTAAACCCAATCCAAAATATGCCATTTCCATTGTATCAACCATACCTTGTACTCCAAAAAATATTGTGTCAGCACTTAAACATCCAAGATGGGCAACTTCTATGAAGGAAGAATCTCTGCCTTAGAATTAAATAACACATGGGACTTAGTTCCCCCTCAACCTCACATGAATGTTCTAGGATGTAAATGGATTTTCAAACAGAAACTCAATCCTAATGGAAGCCTAGAACGTCTCAAGTCCAGATTAGTTGCTAAGGGGTATCATCAGGAAGAAGGAGTAGATTTCCTAGATACATACAGTCCGGTTGTCAAAACATCATCAATCAGAGTGGTTTTAAGTCTAGCTACCACCAAGAATTGGCCGATAAGACAGTTAGATGTCAACTCATTCTTGCATGGTGAATTGCAAGAATCTGTCTTCATGAAACAACCTTCAGGCTTTGTGAATAAGGCATTTCCTAACCATGTATGTAAGCTAAAAAAAGTCCTTTACGGCTTGAAACAAGTTCCCCGAGCTTGGTTTAATAAATTCAGTTCTTATCTCCTTGAATTTGGGTTTGTATGCAGTTCTGCAGACCCCTCTCTTTTTATTTTCAAACAAAAAGATATTACTCTCTTACTCCTACTTTATGTAGATGATATTCTCCTCACATGGAATTCTGAAATTCTAATCACAACACTCATTCATCAACTTCATAAAATTTCACATGAAGGACTTAGGTGCTCTGTACTATTTCCTAGGCATCCAAGTTACATATTACAACTATGATCTATTTCTTCATCAAAGTCAGTACACTTTAGACATCCTTCATAAAACAGACATGCTATCAGCTAAACCTCTTCCTACACCAATGCCTCTCAAACAGTCATTTTCTACATTTGACCAAACAACTTATCATGATCCAACACACATTCGTAGCATATTCGGTGCCCTTCAATACCTAACGTTAACTAGGCCAGATATCTCATTCACAGTCAACTTCCTATGTCAAAAAATGCATAATCTATCCATTGGAGACTTTAAATTAATTAAGCATTTATTGTGATATCTCAAAGGTTCTTTACATCAAGGTCTACATATTCATTCTAAAAGTTCACTTACAATGCATGCTTTAAGTGACAGTGACTGGGCTGGATGCCAAGCCACCCACAGGTCTACCTCAGGCTTCTGTGTCTTCCTGGGCAGCAATCTTGTATCTTGGTCGGCTAAGCGGCAACCTACGGTCTCAGGCTCCTCCACAGAAGCTGAATACCGCGCCATGGCGTCCTTAGCTACAGAGCTCACTTGGCTATCCTTCCTTCTTCGTGACATTGGCATTCCTCAGCCACATCTGACGGTTCTTCACTGCGACAATTTGTCTGTAGTATACCTGTCCACAAATCTAGGCTTTCACAAGCGCTCCAAGCATATTGAACTTGACTACCATTTCATACGTGAAAAAGGTAGCATTATGATCCATAATCACTAAACATATTCCATCCTCATTTCAGATTGCTGATATCTTCACGAAAGTCTTACCTTGAGAATAATTCTTCGATCTGCGCAACAAACTTGCCTTAGGAGACACTCCCAGTACAAGTTTGCGGGGGGATGTAAGTCCAAAAGATCAGCCCATTATAGCAGGAAGTCCACATGATCAGCCCCCGCTCACCATCACTCGAGCTCAAGAGAACACGCCTACAACACTAGCATTTTCTGGGAATCAAATAGCGAAACAACCTTCAACGGCAGCATCCACCTAGCTCATTTCCGTCAGCACAAGGAAAACCGACATGCCTTCAATTCAAGGAAAGACAGCTGGTCTTCCGTACGAGTCAGTAGCCGTTGGAGGCTGTTAAATGTCAGAAGAATATTTCCTTGCCGTCCTCAAAAAATGTTTGCCCTGTTTACCCCTGCTCTTTGATATAAAAACAGAGCTCCTGTAGTCCAATCGTTATGAAATGAAAATGTTTTCTTCCTTAGCCAATACCAGTTCTCTTCTTTTATTTCCAACGTTTAAAGCTTTTACATCGTCACGATCAGCTACAATAGTCTTTCTTTTATCAGACCTTGTCGATCATCTTCTATTGATGCTTGAATCCATGTGTGTGAAAATAATAATGGGACAAAGGAAGAAGATGATGTGAAGTTAAAAGATATAATAAGATTTTTAAAAAAACTATAATTCCATCAAACATTAAATAATAAAAGGTCAATTAATTTTTAATTTTTTGTGACGTGATTGTCGATGTGATTATTGAGGTGACATCCACATCGATGAGTATCATGATATTCATCTTTGATATCAATTTGAAAATTCAAAATCAAATTTGTATATTGTTCTAAAACATTTGATAAATATAATGATTATAATTAAAAAAAGGACATTGATGCATAGTTTTGTCAAAATAGACGAATAACTAAATTTCCATATATAAATACAAATATGTTACGAGAAATATGGTAAATGTATGATGTGTCAATGTTAGTTAACTTCATTGTTAATGTACTAATTATATTATTACAATCGGGATGACGAAATATTTTTTATGTATATTTTGACATTTTTTTACCATTATTTTTTTTATATTTTATCCATTCTTACCAAATTTTTACATGTTACATAATTCATTTTCTTCCAATTAGGAGAATATGTTTTAATTGCTTCTAAGAATATTTTTTCATATAATTTGAAATATCATGAAGTTTGTCTGTAAATTTCATATTACGAATTTAAACATATTTCATTTGATGTTGATTAAGTCTCCTATTAATATATATTTTGGCACAAGCAATGTTTTGAACAAAAAAAACGATACAATCATATCATATTTTGTGGATCATTCCTAATTTATTTTTCTTATATAATATTTTCATCAAATTATGCAATGAAATTTTTTGTAAATGTTTCTTGTATAATATATGTTTTCCTTTGGATGAAAAAAATATCCAAAAAGGAGAATTCATTAGTATTTGAAATTGTAAAAAAGAATACACCCATTAAATATCAAATTTATTTTTAAAAAAACTCTTTATATGGGTTAACTTAAAAAATATTTTTGTAGGGCTAAAACATTTCAAAAAAGAAAAAAATTTAACTTCAAAATACCCTTATAAATGTTGATATTCCCAAAATACTCTTACGACCCTACGACCCAATTCGACCCAGCGACCCAATTCGACCCTGCGACCCAACGACCCAGTCTGACCCAACGACCCAGTTCGACCTTGTGACCAAGTTCGACCCTAGGACCCTTGCGACCCTTGTACTTCTTCGAACACTGGACCCCTACGACCCTTGTCCCTGTGCGACCCTTGGACATGCGACCCTTGTCCCTCTACGACCTTTGGATCCCTGCGACCCTTGTTCCTTTGCGACCCTTGGACCCCTACGACCCTTGTCCCTCTAC
>CM071871.1:37894338-37904911 GCA_036759665.1 Gynandropsis gynandra | reverse complement strand
AAAACAGCTAAAATTTCCCATTCTACAAGGAGAATATTTATGAATTCCTTCACCAGATGATTTACTTCTTTCCGAATTTAAAATACCTTGTTGAGGCCATTGTCACTGATCTTCAAGGGCTGCAATTTCGTAACGGATTTCTTCCAAGTACTCGTTGATGGAAATGACAGCATCCTGCACTCCTCTAATGGCTTCCTTCATAGCATTATCGTATTCAGCATCCGCTTCTGCGTCTTCCGTTCCTGAAGCTTCTGTTATCTCGTGGAGATGTACGCATTCGTGCTCCATTGGCTTCTTGAATTTGCAGTTCTCGTGAGTTAGCAATCGTTCTGATGGCCGACCTGCCTTCTTCAATACTTGTATTGTCGCTGTCTTTTAGGGTAAAACAGAAGTTAGAAACATTCTTTGGCAAACTCATGTAATTTAAACACAATCTTTGGCAAACTCATGTGATTTAGGCACCGAATGGTGGAGTCGCAGCCAAACGCAGACGTGGCGACTGCGTTCTCTGGCGAGTCCGGACGACATTAAAACCGATTGGTGGAGTCGCAATCGCCCGAAAACGCACCAAAACGCAGATTTTAAAAATCTGAAATTATATTGCGTTACATTTGCGTTTTGAATCAAATTACCAAAATACCCTCATATCTTTCCCTTATATTTTCTCTTTCTATTATAATTTATATTAATCGTAAGAATATATATATGCATATATATATATTGTATATTTAAATCTTTTTATAATTTTTAAATTTTTAACTTTATTTGAAATATTTGAAAATTATAATTAAAAACATACACTAAAAAAAGTTAAATAAATTTTTTTCTTAATAATTATCTATTTTGGTAATTTTGTTCAAAACGTAATCGTAACAGTTTTCTACTATTCGCTTCTAGTCGCAATCGTCCGTAAACGCAACGATTCCACCATTTAGACAAAATAAAACAAAACACGGCTAATCGCGGACAGAACCACCGTCAAGCGCAAGCGCGAACACTGCCTTTTCACCGGTCAAACCCTTAACCACAGTTTTCAACAGCACGAAAACGAAGAACCCTATTTCTATCATATAAAAAACAGTGTATTTGTTGAAAATTCAGTACAAAAAAATCCCATCTTGAAAAAAAAAATACGTACCAGGTGCAGTTTCTGCTTTTCTTGGGTTTGAATGTCTCTGAGCAGCTGAGCGAGGTCAGCTCGTCCAAGCTCCGGACTCATAAACAGAGTCTCCATTTCACGAACCTGGATTCATCCCAAATGAATTCCTTTACACCAAATAGCATAAACATTGTTAAGAAAACCTGACATGAATCCATACTTGTTTCGAACAATCATTGAACTCCACTGTGATCTCACTGCAGAGCGCCTGAAATAATGATTCCGCACCTGATTCCATATACTCTGAGAAACCCCTGGTAATGAAAATGGAATACAATCTTCATCAATGGCACATCTGAAGAAATAAGCATCTCTAACTTTATCCCATGTCTGATAATCCAAAACCTATCAGACACTGGTTCAAGCTTTCATGAAAGTTTTGTTAAATCATTGATTCCGATCAACTTTCGGACAAGGAAACAAATTTCTTTCACCTAACAAACACAGCTCAATCGAATCAATCGAACGCAATTCAAATTCTCCAAACTAATAGAACCCTAAACTACCAGACAAAAGAATAGAGACTTCACGAAATTTTGATCCGTCTTTCTAAATTTCATCGAACCTTTTGAGCTTGGCGTAAGCCTGGGCTCGACGCTGTTGAATATCTAGTAGCCTCCGAAGCAGAAGCAGGGCTTTTCCGGCCCCAGACCCGCCGTCGACGGCGGAGCTATTAGAACCGGAGACGACGTCATCGACATCGATTTCACCGGAAAGCGAATCTCTGATCGAAACCTTCTTCTGGAAATCTTCCGCGCTCATCCTACGATCTTATTCCGACTCTCTTCTTCTCAAACACCCGAAGAAAATAAAAAATATTCTCGAGGATAAAAGGTATAGATTTATGGGTTATTTACTCAAATAGCAAACATTCGAATTTTATAATAATTAATTATGATTACTAAAACATTATTTGTTAAATAAATATGTAAAATTTACTAAATAATCCAATATTTTAGTAAATTTTACATATTTATTATATTAACATTAGTAACAAATTATACAAAATACATTTACTCAATCGGAATTTTTATATATTAATTAGTAAAATTATTGTAGTACTAACAAATTAAATTATAAATATATATATATCCTTTAATATATACAAATTAATTATTTTGGAATTAAATCTTAATATTTGATAATATGATGATTCAGTGATGAACTATAAAAGATAGCTCATGTTAAATTTGATATTTTTAGAATAAGTTCATACAATATGTTTCTTTTCTAAAATTTTAATAAACATGCATCATATATATGTAGTGTATGACATAAATTTGATTATTATATTAAGATTATATATACCAATATATTTATGCTGTAACTAGTCTTTATTCACAAAATAATGAAATATAATCATAATATTGTTGTTTAATTATAATTATATTATTTAATTGTATAATTGTAAAATAGTTGCAATATAATAATAATAATGTTAAATACATACTAGAGAGAATAATAAGGATATATTTTTGGATTATTTCAAATTATAAAACAAATGTTTTCTAGAAAAAAATATGTAACCTAAAATATTCGAAATATTCATATCCGATTCGTATTCGAATCAAAAAATTCGAATATCCGCTGATATAAATACAAATACAAATATTAGAAATCAGATATTCGACAAATACAAATACATTCAATTATCCGAACTATTTATATTCGTAAATATTAAATAGAAAATTTAGTTAATATATAGATGCATATAACAAAATTGATTTTGATGATCAAATTGGAAATAAAAAACATTATTAATCGTATTTAAACACTAATTATATAAATATATAGAAAAATTGCAATATATTTATGATTGGAAAGACTAAAATATTCAAATACATTAAAATAACTAATATTGTTGAATATTTAATTTACACTCAAGATTAGTTCTAATCCAAATAAGTTGGATAATGTTACAATATATTAAAAAACATAACTCACTAAATATATATCTTTATTTAGTGTATAATCTAACAATTTGTTTCATTTTTTAGGTGAATTGACGATATTTGTACGTAGAATCGTTGACGAAACTAAATTTAAATTAGGGGTGGCCAATCCGGATTCGGGTTCAGGTTCCTTGGATTTCGGTTCGGGTTCGGGTTCCTCAGATTTTGAAAAAATTGACCCGTATTGAACCCGAATATTTTCGATCTGGGTTCGGGTCGGGTTTGGGTTGTTCGGATTCAAAAGCATTGGACCCGAAGTAACCCGAATTACATTTGGATATTTGGGTTTTTGGGGTAGTTTGGATTATTCGGGTTGTTCGGATATTATACATAATTAGGGGTTATTTGGTTTTAGAATTATTTAGATATTTCGTTTTTTAATATAAAACAAAAATAAAAATATCAAATATAACATAAGAAATATATAAGAAAATATACTAATATTTTTTTGTGTTTTTATATTATATATATATATATTAAATTGGTTTGTTTGGGTTTCTCAGATTCAATCTAAACCCGAATCGGACCGACCTGAACCCGAATGGGTTCTGAAATTTGAACCCATATGGGTTTTTAGGGTAATCCATATTCCACATGATTCGGGTTGTTCGGGTCGATCCGATTCGAGTCGGTCCGGGTAACCCGGATTGGCCACCCCTAATTTAAATGACTAATATGGAGATGAATGTGAAGATTTGATGTTTTGTTTTATTTATATTATGTATTTTTGTGCGATTTAAATTTTAATTTTAGATTATATTTGATGATTATTGATTTTTTATTAAAAAATTTCACATCCATATTTTATATGTTAAAAAATTTTAGGTTCAGATTAGGGGTGGGCAATCCGGGTTTCGGGATGAATTCCTCGAGTTCGGGTTGGGTACGGGTTCCTCGGATTTTAAAAAATTGAACCCAAAAAATCCATTTGGTTTTCGGGACGGGTTTCTCGGGTTTTGGGTTGGGTTCGGATTGTTCGGGTTTTGGGTTGGGTTCGGGTTGTTCGGGTTTTGAAACATTGAACCCAAAAAAACCCGAATTGTATTTGGGTTCTTTCGGGTTCTCGGGTTCTTCGGGATTTTTTTGGTTCAATTTTTCATCCTGTGTGAAACAAATGTTGGACAATCATGTTAAGTCATACAACATGAAATGAAAACATTCAGACAGAACCACATATATAGTCGTGGTTGACCGCTACATTTGCAGCTCACCACTAAACTTAATGAACGCACGACAATGGCATATTTGTTCTAGAAAATGCATAAAATGGAGCACGCATTCAGATTCACCTAAGTTCATTTTGAATGAGCAGATTGAGCATAACCAAATCTAAACCAAAGAAATGTCGGGCACTTCTCAGATCCATAGTGCTTCTTTAGCTCTAACTATAATATCCCTTTTTCACAATCATAAATTACCAATAATAAGATTCAAGTTTGAGATCTTTTCATTTTGTAAGTCACCTGAGTTGAACGGAAGGAGGAGGGGCGACAAATGGGAGGAGAAAGGGCGAGCGATGGGCGGAGGATGAGGGGCGAGCGACGGACGGAGGATGAGAGGCGAGCAACTGACGGAAGGATGAGGGGCGGTGGATGGGAGGAGGAGGAGGGCGAGCGATGAGGAGGATGAGGGGGGAGCGACGGACGGAAGGTGGCGATTTGAGAATGAGAGTAAGAGAGTGAGAGAGAGGGAGTCGACGGACAAGTTAGGTTAGGGGAGGGTTAGGGTTTTTTTTTCGGGTTCCTCGGGTTCTTCAAGTTCTCCCGAACCCAACCTAGACCGACTCGAACCCGTTTGGGTTTCAGATTCTGAACCTATATAGTTTTTCTACAAAACTCGTATCTCACCGGTTGGGTTTTTCTGGTTGGATAGGTCTAGATCGGTCCGGGTATCCCGAAACGCCCACCCCTAGTTCAGATACGGATATCCTTATACTCGACGGATATCCGGATATCCGACAAATATTCGTATTTAAAAATATCCAAATTTGTAAATACAAATACAAATAATAAATTTGGATATTCGCCGAATACAAATACAAATACAAATAGTAATATATTAGCAATATTCGTTATTTGCTCAGCCTAATCTGTTACATAGTTTTTAAACTTTAATCAGAGTTATTATCTTTGAATGTTAATGAGTTTATGTCATATCTTTACAAATTCAATGTATGTTTTTATATTAAATTTTGTTAATTTTTTAATTCAAATTAGTCCTAAATAATTAATATAAATTTGGATTAGTTGGATTATTTGATTTAATATATTCTCTCAATATTATAAATTTAATATATTTCTTTAAAACAATTTCAAACTTAACATATTTCTTTCGAAATTTTTAATTTCATCGTATTTTATCTAAATATTCAAATGCAACATATTCCTCTTTCAAATTTAAAATTCAATATATTATCTCTTAAATTTTCAAATTCAATATATACATTTTCTCGTCACCTTTATAATAAAAAAAAGAAATATATATATATCCAATATATTATCTTTTAAAATTTTAAATTCAATAATTTTTTATTGTCGTCAATACTTTTGTAAAAAAAATTAATAATTAGGGTCATCGCATGAGAAAATATGAAAGAATGAGAGAATGAAATGCGTTTTGGAGTTAGTAAATCTATATATTAAAAGTTCAACAATTTGGAGGCTTCTCATGCATTCTCTTCTCTCAAGCTTCCATTTCATCAAAGATTTTTTTGTTTTTTATTTTACATTAATTGTCATTCATAAATTACTTTAAATGAATTATATATTAGTAATATTAATATTTTAAAGAAACACAAAATATTTATATTAATTTAGAGAATATTTTAGTTATTATATATGTAAATAAATAAAAAATTAATAATTAATAAATAATAAACAACAAAAAAATGTTATATATTTATTTAAAATAAAATTTAGTATAAATAAATAAAATAGATTTATTTGAAAATAAATAAACTTGAACAAAATTATATATATAAAAGTTGTTGCAAAAGGTGGCTTCTGGTAAAGCCACCTCTGCAACAATTATTTTTTGAATTTAATTTTAAATATTGTTTCTCTTAACTAAATTTATCTCATTCAAAGTTTTCTACGTTTCAATAATAAATAAATTTAAAATAAAATTGAATTAATTATTTCATTATTTTGAAGAAGAGGGAAAGCAACATACAAACGTTTTTTAGGAGAAATAATGGACTGCGTACCACAAAAAAGATGCTATAAAGGAGATAACAGAAGATTGGGGAAAATCAGAGGCAGTTGCAGAAGAATAGAAATCGAAACCCTAAATCTGCTATAGAGCATACGGAAGAGGAACATGATCCTAGGTCTAAGAAATAGGCGATGTTTTATCGGAATTCTTACACCGGCTTCGTTGGTGAGCTTCATCTTCTTCTTCTTTGTGATGGGTATATCAGGATCTGTTCATGGAAAAGGTTAAATGAATTCCTGGTAGTAAGCTTTGCAAGCCTCTTCGATCTCTGCCTCCTTAGATCACGCAAAGTAGTGGGGATGGTGGAGAAGAGTCTCCGGCTTGCCCGTGGAAAACGCCTTCCGTCCGTCGCTCCCCCCTCATCCTCCTCACCCCTCCCCCCCCTCCTCCAGGAGCTCGTCAAGCTTCTCTGTCGAATCTCCTCAGGTGCCAGCGGCTAGGATGCCGCCGATTCCTGTTTTATCGCGGACGATATCAGTGAGCTTTGCGATTTCAGCATGATGCCCGGTGTGCAAGTGGATCTGGTCCTCAAGGTATATGAGAGCAGTTCTGCCGATGTCGTTGATTCCTGTTCTGAAAACTATATCAATGAAATTGGAAATCTAAGGATGAGGACCACCGGTCTGCAGGCAGATCTGGTCCTCAAGGTGAATGAGAGCAGCTCCGGCGATAATACCGGTGGTTCCACCTCCATCGATGCTAAGGATTATGGTCTTTCTGGTGTTATCGCAATGATAGATCTATTTCTACAGTATAGTTTTATTGTATTTGATATTGTATCTCTTTTCGTGCCTTAGAGTTACCAAAGGAACATTTGAATCATCAATTTTAGTCATACCTATATACGCAACTTTAAATGTTATTCATTTATATATATATATATGTATATTTCTCAAATGTATTTTTTTTACTAACTTTATTTTTATTTTCTTGCATTTCACGATATATGACAAATCACAAGGTTTTTGAATAATTGTATCCTCCCTTTTAGATGTATTTTACCCAACGATATTAATTCACACTAGTACTATTAGCATGTAATATTACAAACAATGTTTGTTTTACTCTCTTTAAAATTATTTATTAAAATAGCAATCAATTTTCAATCATAATACCAAATATGTTCATAATATTCAAATGATTGTCCTATAGTTATTTCTATTTTTAATAATATCTTTATCATATTCATTTAAAATAATAATTGAGTTGCAATACATATAAATATAGTATTACTATTTAAACATTTAAAAATTTCCTTTTAATATAAATTTTGCAATTGAATTGAATTCAACAAAACTCGCGCATCGCGCGGGCATATTAACTAGTCTATATATAAAAAGTTGCAAAATCTCTCAATGCTCATGTTGCCACCTCATCATCCTATTATTATTTTATTTTATTTTATTCTACATTAATTACCATTTACAAATTACTTTAAATGATATATGTTAGTAATATTAATATTTTAAAGAAACACAAAATATTTATTTTAATTTAGAGGATATTTTAGTTATTATATATGTAAATAAATAAAAATAGTAAGTTGATAAATTTATATTTAAAAGTTGCAAAATCTCTCAATTTTCATAGTGTCACCTCATCATCCTATTATTATAAAACTTTTAATACAAATTAAAAAGAATTTAATATATTTAATTTAACTAATTTAAAAATTTGATTTTAAATATAAATACAATTAATATATATAAAAAGTTGTAAATCAACAACTTTTATCATGTGTATCACATCTAAATATGTTTTATCATCGAACAACATCGTCATATCTTATGCACATCATGGTTTGGAGAAAATCTCATTGTTTATTATCCAAAATGATTGGATGTGACATAAATTCGAAAAAAAATGAGGATAAGGGTGTTTGTTTGGTTCTTTGAAAAAATAGAGATAAAAGTTCGATTGAATATAGACTCATCATGCTTGAAAGTAGAATAATGAAGGTTACTCGCTATAAAATTCTTCTTGATTCAATCTTTTTGTATGGGATACTAAGAACTATGATTTTATATGGTAAATAATTTGTTCTTAAAGTTATTAAGAAGGGATTAGAGTTGAAAGAATGAACAACATCAAGTCTATAACATCTCATAAGAGTTTAAAAGATGTGAACATAAAGAATAATGGAAAATGGGTGAATTATAAATTTGTATTAATTAATTATGCTATTGAGGTGTGCCTTCGGTGAAATGATAGGAGAGGATAGAAGAGGAAGATGAAGATAGAAGTGGAAATGATTCATTTGTTCATGTGGATGACGCTTGAAGTTTCTTTATCATTACTCATACAAAAACATGATGGAGTTTTGATTTCATTTTATTATATTTTATATTATAAAATAAACATAAATAATAAAAGAAAATGCATAAACAATTTGAAAAAAAATTGGAAGAAAGTTAATTAAAATTCTAACCGATAAACACCAAATACTATGTATCACCACGTAATAATATATAATATATGTTACATATTTTAAATTTTTTTTCACTTTAACAATAGAGTTAGTTGATTCAATTATTTTGTTTTTTCATATGATTTTAAGATATAGAAAAAATATTATAACAATTGATTATATTTAAGACAAAGATATTCACATTCATAGTTCAATACAATATATTTTCACCCCATTGATATTCTATTAGCTTCAAATTTTTTAATTATCCTGTGTTATTAAAGATTATTTAAAAATATATTTTTTCACTTAATTTTATTATTAAAATAGATCAATTTTAGAATGGAATTGATCCATGAAAGCAATTTCTCTCAATGGTAATGGAGTTGATGATCTTAAGATAAACCGTCAAAACTCAAAACATAGAAGGAATATAAAGGAAATGAATGATGATCAATTGAGTGGAAACAAATTGTCAAAGAGATACAATATCTGAAGCCTTCTATGGTCCTAGTATTATCAGAAATTTGTCAAATTCTACCCCGTCTGCGGCAATTGTACTTGCAGATTGATGTTGTTATAGTCTCCGCTCGCGTCGTTCCCTAAGGAATTTTGGTAATTTGTCATTGGAGTCGGAACTTGGCTAATGTCTGAACTATAGTTGTTGTAATAACATGGTGCAGAAGCGTAGCTGACATTGCCGATCGGTGCACAACACTCATCCCACATATATGCTGAAGACAAGCAACAACCTTGGAGAGGTTCAAATTCTGTCATTTGTTGCTCAGATTGGACCATCGGAAGACCGTATCCAACGGAGTTTGATAAAGTCGTTTGCGGATCAGAACTGCAGCACCAAGCTCCACCGGCACTGTTAGCCGAGAAGTTTTGGTAATTCGCCATAGGCGTCTGAGATGGGATAATGTCTGAACAAAAGTTGTTTGAATAACAGGGAGCAGAGTAGCCGACATTGTTGACCGATGCAAAACTGTCATCTGGTGAAGACAACGAACATCCTTGGAGATGTTCAAACTCCGTCATTTGCTGATCATATTGAACCAACGAAAGATCAGATCCGGCGGCGGAATTTGAAAGAGTAATTTGTGGATAAATTTGTCGGTTCAGGATATCGTTGTTCTCCAACGAACTTTGGTAATTTGTCATCGAAGTCGGAGCTTGGCTATTGTCTGAACTATAGTTGTGTGAAAAACATGGAGCAGAAGCGTATCCGACATTGTTCAACGATGCAAAACTCTCATATGGCGAAGACAAAGAACTTACTTGGAGATGTTCGGATCTCGTCATTTGTTGATCAAATTGGGCCATCGGATGATATGTTTCAGCGGAATTTGATAGAATCGGTGGGTCAGATTCTTGGTTTTGATCATGCTTAGACTTCGACGATCCTTCGAGATTCTGTTTTTGTTTTTCTTGCCTTTTTTTTAACCGTTGTGACCTTTGAGACCTTATGTAACCTTATGTAACTTTTGTGACCTTTGTAACCTTTGAGACCTTATGTAATCAATATTTAAACGTTGAAAATGTCTTATTTTGCATCTATTGTTCCTAAGATTATGAGCCAATATGACCCGTTATGCGACGCTCAATCGGATTAAATTAGAATCAGGTTTAAACGGGAACCCATCCGTCGCATGCGACCACATATGACCCTTATACGACTCATGCGACCACACATGACCCATGTACGACTCATGTGACCAAGCATGACCCATGGACGTCTAATGCGACCACACATAACCCTTGTACGACTCATGCGACCCAATATGATCACATATGACCCATGGACGACTCATGCGACCAAACATGACCCATGGACGACTC
>CM071871.1:37854373-37865909 GCA_036759665.1 Gynandropsis gynandra | reverse complement strand
TGTGTAAGACCATTTGGGTCCCATTATAAAATGGCAGGTTGTCTTGCATCTCACGGCATCTTCCTTGAGAATTTTCTTGGGCTGTCGAACCAGGAGGATGAACAATTGTCCTCCAAGATAGTAATTTGTTATCGGGCAAATATGCGTCTTTCTCTGCACAAATTATTTTTAAACTCGATCTATCAGTAATCTGTTAGCAGGCAAATATATGTCTAAGCAATGTTGAAACTACATTGTGGTGAATCTAGATTAACACAAATTCATTTGTATGCAAATATTTTATCAAGTATGAGCAATTCATTGGTTTCCTTGCTATCTTGTGCACATACATGGTTAAGAGCAAAGGGTTTTTTGCCCTCGAGACCTTCAGACATTCCAATTTAACGAAATTAGATGAAGAAAATAATTTACTCTTTGCTTCCAGCTTGTAAAGAGCCTGATCCTGATTCTGGAATCCCAATCCTCTTGCATATGGTTAGCCTTTGCAACTTCTATACAACGCATTTACATTTCTAGTTGTGCACCTAATAGATGACATATCGCTTATGGAACTTTGGAGTGTTGAGTGATTGCTGTGAACGACCTTTATGATCCATATACTTCTGGCACATCCGTAGCCTCTAGCATTCGATGATGTTTTTGCTTCCAGTTTGTAAAGAGCCTGATCCTGATTCTGGAATCCCAATCCTCTTGCATATGGTTAACCTTTGCAACTTCTATACAACGCATTTACATTTCGAGTTGTGCACCTAATAGATGACATATCGCTTATGGAACTTTGGAGTGTTGAGTGATTGTTGTGAACGACCTTTAATTATGATCCATATACTTCTGGCACATCCGTAGCCTCTAGCATTTGATGATGTTTTTTGCATTCGATGATGTTTTTTAGTAAGCAAAAATTCTCAGTAAACTAAGTAAACAAATTAATCCAACCACTTAAATATGCGAAAACCTACATAGAGATTGCCTGTTGAGTTTTAACCGGAAGACAGAAGCATTGATTCTTTTAGAACATTGCTTCAATATCTTTAAAGGGGTGAATAAGGTATTGTGGTAATTGCAGAACATAATTACAGATCCTAGTTTTAAAGTGTTAGCTGCTTCATACCTGTATTTTGCCAAGAGGCTTCTCACAGACCCGAGTCCATATCTAAGGGATGCTCTTATTGAGCTTTGGTTCAAGGATGGGAAATTTCGGTGGAATAGCCTTGAAAACCTCTTACAACAGGTAAGCAAAGACAGGGATTTCTCAACGAAAGATGCTTTACAACCTGTTCTGAAGCTGTTTCTGGATCAAAATGGTGAGGAGCTCAGGGTATTAGTAATCAAAGAGGTTGTTCGGGTCAGCAAAGCTGTTGCTCGGGGCACAGTCGTCGATACGTACAATTCCATTCCTGAGTTTATGAAGTCTATGGTCTTTAATGGCAATGGAAAGTCCTCTAGTGATGAGTAGCTCTGAAACTCAAAGAATGCTAGAACTTAGGGATCAAGTCTTTAGGATCTGGGGACTTCTCTGTTCTTCAGAAAGCTTTGATCCATCCCTTTTGCAGCCTACATTACAGGTAAATGAGTGCATCGATCGATATTATAATTTATGCCCTGTGTGTTAAATTGAACTTTTTGTTTATGAGCTGAATTCTCTTTTGGTTGATCAGGTTTTGCAACAACCGGAAGCAAGAAATCTTGGACGTGTGGTAGGAGGCGTGAGCCAACGTTTAGCAGCACAGATTCTACAACAACTACTTCGAGCCACAACACCTTCATCGTCACCGATCTCTTAGGTCATTGAATGGTAAATGTATATTAATGGAAAACAGACTTGAAAACCACAAAATTGCTTCATGCTCTAGTGATAATATAATATCATTCTTTGTCTATTTTGTAAACCACTATCTTCATTGTACAACACCATAAATGTATCTGGTTAAGTACTTGTAATGCTTACATGAGCTTTCACTTCCTTCCCTTATGATTGAATGGTTCTATCCATTTTCCCCTTCCAACGACCAGAATCACAATCCCGATAACCGATAAGAGCATTGACATGCAAGAGAAACCACCTCGCATACGCTTGTTCATTACCGCAAGGCTCTTCTGCACTCGCTGTCATCAAAAAATCCAAACGGAGATATCAATCTAAAGACGATGGATGATTAGGAAGAATGTGACATTACACTAAACCAAATTAAGAGTGAAAATGAATGCAAAGGTAACAACTAAGCATGTTCATTTCTCCGTAACTTTTTACGCAATAGACTGGCTTGCCTTTTGTAAAAAGGGGTCATTTGCTTAGTACAAGATGCCAGCTCTAGGTTGTTCAGATCCAAAGAGAAATGATATATCATTAAAAAATCAGTATTATAAGTTTAGATTCTCCAACATACGAATGTAAACTAACTTCTAAATATATATTGGATATGAATAATAAAGAATGGGGTAGAAAGTAGATGTAGTATCATAAATTATAAAATCAAAATTCTCTTACATACATATCTAACCATTGCTTATAATGGTTTGTATGATGATTTGGATTAGAGGCAGTCTCATTTCTGATCCAATATTTTTTATCGTGACATGTTTTGTCTCTTCCTCGACTATGCCAAATTTGTAGGTCCTCCTTATGCAACACATTTATTTTGGCTCTCTCTCACACACATACATATATATATATATATATACACTCGTGTATATACATGGATATGTGCAATATATAGATTATAAAGACACTTTCCATAAAACCTATATGTCCGTAACTAACTGAAATATATATACACAATGTTTTGGTTCCACAAAATATGTAATGTTGACGCTTTACGTTATAATTATATATGGCCATATTTGACCGTAAGTGGCTGTAAGAACAATATCAGAGGGCAAATATCTATCTATCTGCGTCCCAAAAAGCATTAAAAAACAAAGACCAAACCCATAAACGATGGATAATATTGATAATATCATTCCATCTTTCTTTTGTAACAACAATCGTAACAACATAAACGATGGATAATATTGATTCTCTCACATGGAGGTCTATATTAAGAGAGTGATTTAATCAAACAAATAGATAGTTGAAGTGTATTACCCGTAGGCGGGAATCGGTCACATCCACATGGTAGTCTAAGTCATCCTGCATTTAGCAATATAAACTCAGATATGCTAAGCTAAGTTCAGAATGAAAAAGAAGGCAGAAAAATAAATAAACATAAATCATACAATAAGCCTTGTCTGCAGGTCAAGCTCCTCATTAAACAATGTGTTTTGTACTTATGTCAGTCTCCTCCAACTTCTCCAGTCCTTCATCTTGCTCTGTTTAGATGAGGAAGACAACTCAAAGACGTGAATACAAAACCCCGTATTCATTGACACAGCTACCATATACAACTTACCTCTCATAACTTGCCACTGAAATCCAACAATTCCTTGGTTGTCCATGGCAGTAACTTTGGTCATGGCATCGACTGGCTTTATTTCTGGCCCGAGTAAGCTGTCTCTATTTGCAAAGTTTGACATGTTCAAAGCAGATGCCATCTGATTTGCTTTTGATCTCAAATTGCCAATCATGTCCTTGCTTTTCTATGACATAGACAAACAAAACGTGATAAAGAAACATGATGAATGTGTTGCTAGATGATGATTATAATGATACGATGATATGATGGTGGCAATGGAATTGCCTGCAGTTCCCATTTGACATCATAAGAACACTGATAAGAGTGAATGGGGACAAAGCATGAACATTACAATACCACCTCTACAAAACCAATTGACTTCTTCGTGCTCTGATGGCCAACTCGTATCCCATGATCTGCACATCAAAGAACAAAACACTTGTAACTTTATATTCTGCGGAACATCTAACTCAAGAAGCAGGCAAATCGCCTATTATTGGCGGCAAGATCATGTATCAGATTATATAGTATACCTAGAAATGATGTTATGTAATAGATTATATAGTATACCAAGAAATGATAATGTGATATGGTAAACTCGTTGCCGAACTGCGCGAAAAAACTAATCTGGGTTGATGTTTGAGAAAGGATTACCATAAACATGGGGTTACAAGAGAGCTAGAATTTTTTGCAAGACTAAAATGGAAAAAAACCAAATGCATATATAAAGGGTAGAAAAAAAATGGTCTGAGATGGTGGATTCGAGACCAAACATTGTAGTTTCTAGGTTTTGAGTGACCTGCAATCTTACAATTACTGTTGTGGATCGTCTCAACAACCAAACCTACAAAAGAGACATTGAAGAAGATGAAGGGTTACGCAAAACAAAGCTCGAACACATCATCACCGTATCTATATGATTGGGAGAGGGATTTAAACTGTATTACCTTTAAGAGATCTTAAGTTCCTAATCGATCGATAAGGATGGACAACAACCGTCGTGCGAACTTGAGGAGAGGGAGAGACGCTGGATCGACGAGAGGAAGGACTGAAGAAGTTACCAGGGGAAATGGCACCTGATAACAAATCAGAAGAAGAAAGAAATTAGTGCGGAAAAAAACCCACCACGCAACCGGAAAACGGAACGGGCTGAAAAGCGACCGTCGTGCGAAACCGAGGAGACGGAGCGACACTGTAGCGAGGGGGAGAGGAACACAGACCGGCACAGAGCTCGTTGCACTCGAAGGGGGAGAGGGAGAGACACTGGAACGAAACCAAGGAAGCAATGCCCACCTCGGTTTCAATCGAAGAGGAAAGTGGGCGGACGGAAGGCGAGATGGAAGGGAAATGCGGAATGGGAACATGAGCATTGAAGATACTGAAATTAAAGCCATAACAGAAATCAATTGTGCATTGAAGATACGGAGTAACCGTTAATTTTCCACACTGAATAACTGGACAAATAATAGGTTGTGAAAACGGGTTAGACAAAAGTTTGTTTCAATTTTTTTTTTAAAATCCGACGTGGAACACTGTGGAGGCTACAAATACAAGAACTTTTATATATATAGATTTTAACTTACTGTTTATTATTTATCATAGTTATTCAATTAAATTGTAATATGATTTTATATTCCTAATTAGAATTAATTTATTTAGTTTATATATATATATTAATTTATTTGGATAATTTTTTATCTCAATTTATTTTGATTAATCACAAATAATTTATGATAGTTTTAAATTATTTTTTATATAAAGTTATTTATATTTAAGATTAATTATTTAAATTATATGTTTAAAAATAAAAAATATTATATGTCAAGTGACTATAATATTATTATTTTTGTCTGTATATGATGACTCTTTACAGTGTATTGTAATAGTTAACTCTAATAATTCAACATAATTATCGAATGCAAAAAAGAATAAATATTTTTTTCAAACAAAAAAAATCAGTCAACATATATGATACACTGATCATATCATTATAGCAATTGGATTTCTATCCGTTTTTTTTATTTTCTTTTAGATTTTTCCTTTTTTTGTCTTTTTTTCTCAATTTTTTTTGTTTTTAATTCGAATTCTAATTTTTTTTCCACATCAAATTTCTAACAAATTTTTTCGTTAACCTCCAAAATATCAAATTAAAAAAAGTTTGTCTACTTTAATTAGGACAATGGTCTTATCCACTATCTCAATTTAATTCTATAACCCTTGAATTATTCTATTATAAAGTTATAGTTTTCATCCTATTCGATTATAAACTATCACTAACTCTTAAACAATCAATCTATTAACCCTTGAATTATTCGATTATAAATTTGTAGTTTTCATCGTATTTCTTCATAAACTATCAATAATAATTTGTTTAAATGATTATTATTTTTTCTGTTAAGTCCTTTTAAAATAACCTATTAAGTCTCTTTCCGAATTCATTTGTGGGCATCATTTCAAATTTTTTATCGTTTTGTAGTTGTGTTAGAATTTTTTGTTTGTGTTCATATTGAAGATACTATAGTATCTTCTATGAAAAAAATACGCTTATGAATTTTTTAAGTTTTTATTCAAAATTATTTGTCTTTTATTTAATATACAAAATTAAAAAATTTATATGAAAAATCTAGAGAATCAAGATTGAATATAGATATATACACATATTGTTCTATTCTTTATATTTTATAATAAAATTTGAAATTTTATACAATTAAATTATTATTCATATATCACTTTATTGAACAAATCTTTTAACGTGGTATCACTACAAGAAAATCACGATTTAGGGACTAAAGAATCCGTCCCTAATCCTGTTTAGGGACGGATTAGGGATGACCAGTGGTAGTCCGCAAACACGCGTCGCCAAATGTCATTCGTCCCAATTCCGTCTGCCGGAAGAGCATATCCCCACGTCCATCCCACGTTATCCTGTATTTTTTAGCCCATTTCATACAATTTAATCCATTGATATCATAATTAAACAGTAAAATAATGTAATTATTCATTGTAGAATGTTATGATAAGTTGTCCCACATCGGCTAGGACATGAATCTTGGGACTTGTATATATGGTGTTGGACAACCCTAAACTCTTGAGCTAGCTTTTGGGATTAGTTAGACCCAGCTCATATTTGACAGCTACTGTCGAAACCCTAGGGTTCTTGTTCTTTCCATTACACGATTGGTTATACGAGTTCTTAACATATAAAGATAAATCCCGCCAATGAAAATTCTTAAAGAGAATAAAAAGAGGTATAATAACATAAGGATTATCAAGATTCTCACAGTGAAGGTTATGCTTTTGACGACGGTATAGTCGGGGAGAAAGAGATAAAACTGAGACATTTTAGCGAAGGTCTCGATATTTCTTTATTGTACGAGATCTTGATTTTCTCTCTTACGTTTCAAAGGTTTTCTCGGAAAATTTAAGAAACAAAGAAAATTCAGCACACCAAACACACAAATAACGTATATGGAAATAAAAAAAACCCAAGAGTTGGTCCACTTCTCGGAATTCATGAGTCACAAAATGAGCAAACATTATACTATAATGATATATACGTATATATGTATATATATATATTGATTACTTGTAGATTCCAGGTTTACCTTTAATAAAAAAAAACAATAGTTATTATTGTGAGGGACAAAATCAATGGCCCTTTGTTTCTTCGTGAAGTTTCCATATCTTGAAAAATCCACAATCACTTGTTGATGATTGACACCATTCTTCCCATACTTATCTTATGATGAAACAAGAGAAGAACACAAAACAATGAGGCAGAACGCTACCGTTTTGGATACTCTTCCCTTTGTTTCATAATTGTATTGCGGTTGTTCGACATCTCGCAATATCAAGTGTAGCAGGTGAATGAGACATTAAACAAACATTTGGTGTGCCAGTTTTACATTAAGTATTCTTAATAACTATTTTTAAAATGAATTCGATGGAATTTTAAAGGGAATCAGAAGCTTACTGTATATACTTATATATGACGTGGAAAATTGAGGATATTAGATAAAAAAAATTAAACTCTATATAATTTTCAAGACCGTGTGTTTTAGTTTATAAAAGAAAAATCCAAGATGAAGTGATTTTTAGTTTTTTTTGTCTCGCCATATAAATAATTTACCTTTAAAAAGTTTGTTTATATCTTTAAAAATATGATAGAATGAATTTACACGACTTACATCTAATTATATCATCGCACAAAATTCTTAATTAGCGATAAAATAATACCATAAATGAATATCCATGACATATGTCATGTATATAATATAATTATTATTTTTTATTTTCTTAAGATTATCTCTTGAATTTTTTTTAATGATAATAATAATAATAATGGGTAAACTTATCCCTCCCCGAACCTGAACCCGAGAGGCTCGGGTACTCGGGGTTCGGTACCCGCAAAATACACCGGGTACCCGAACCCGAAGGGATTTGCGTTGAGAAGAGAGTTGCAGAGAGGGAGATGAAGCGAAGCGAGCGGTGATACGAAGAGAGTTGTATTGAGAAGAAGAGAAGGAGACGAAGCGAGCGTCGCTGGTCAGGTCGGCAGAGTTGCTATTGCGAGCAGTGACGAAAAGTCGAGGGACCAAAGAGCTGTGCTTACCGGTGGTGATGGAGGTGAGCGGTGGCGAGGTTAGCAAGAGAAAGAGACGAGAGACGTGAAAGAGGTGAGAGAGAGGAGATGAGAGGAGTGAAAGAGATGTACCCGATGTAGAAATGAAAATACCCGAACCCGAATCCAAATCCACGGATAATGAGATTTCATTATCCGAACTCGCACCCGCGGGTAATGAGATTTCATTACCCGAACGCGAACCCGAATCTGCGGGTTCGGGTAATTTTTCACAGGTTTGGGACGGGTGTTAGGTCGGGATGGATTCTTCGGGTAATTTGTCCACTCCTATTTTAGGGTTTGCCCCAAATTAACCTCTATTACTTTTTAAACTAAATTTTCAATGTCGGTTAGAGACAAGAACTCTGAATTAGAACCCTTGAACTCATGAATCGTCATAGATTAGCGTTAGTGGAGAAACAAAGTTTTGAACTTTATGGTATATTGGCTATTTTTGAAGTCTCTCATTAATACATTTTTTTAATAATCAAAAGGGCATAATGCTTGGATACAATTAAGAATAAAAAGGATTTTACGTGTGAACTATATTATCATAAAAATAATAAATGTAATGTTTATTATTTCGAATAATTTTCTTAGAAATGACAATGATAGAAGTGAATAAAAATAGGCAAAGTTTTTACAAAAAAAAATCTATTATTTCTGAAAACTTGACAGACCTCGCGTGGTCCTTGCCATAATTTCTGTATGGATCAAAATATTTGTTTTATAATAATATATTTTCTTGAAAATAAAAAAGAAGAATATTTCTCCTCCAAATGTGAGGTCCAATTTTGTCATTTTGTTTATGAAAACGACATAGGCTTTTAAAAAAGGCGCACCTATTATACTTTTACGGAACATCGATCAAACACAAACACTTGGTCTATGCAATGGAAAACTTCTTCAAATAACACAACTGGGTCTGAATATAATCGAATCGAAGGTAAGATACTAACAGGTGCACATGCAGGAAACAAAACATTTATACTGAAATTCCCATTAATCCCATCAAACACAACATTACCATTTCACTTAAAAATAAAGCAGTTTCCTATTATCTTATGCTTTGCAATGACAATGAACAAATGCCAAGGATAAAGTCTTGATCAAATCGGTATATACTTGCCAAGACCAATTTTCGGTTATAGACAACTATATATTGCAATTTGCAGAGCAAAAACTAGAAAAGGCTTAAAATTATTTATGTTAAATATTGTTGGTAATGTGCAAAACGAACAATGAATGTTGTATATAAAAAAATATTTTCAAACATTTTTAATACAATTGTATATTTATCTTTAAAAATTTTTGTTTTAGTTTTTATTTATTCAAATTTCTGCATATATTATTATATGTATAATTTCTTCCTACATGTTACAGTATTGATACCCGCAACGCGCGGGATACTTACTAATTCTATTAATAAGACAAAACATAAGGTTGCAAAGAAACATGCTTTAGGAGATATCTCAGATAATTCCAAGAAAGGAGATAAGAATCTGTCTAATCCCTCCTGGGTACAAATTGAAATTTAAAAATAATATATTTATGTATATAATGTCGAAGACAAATAAAGTTTTCTATATAATGTGGACTGTATTTGAATCCTTTTATTTTGCAAATGTTTTTATATTTAAATAAATTTATGAATTTACTATACTAGTATTAACCCTGTGCTTTACACGGATTAGAATGAATGCGTGATATTTGTTTTTGATATATAGTAAACGTTATATATATAGAAATACCTAATTGCATTATTTGAAGTCGTGTTCCATTGTATAATCCAAGTGTTTGATCGTTTTTCCGCAAAAGTATAATGGATGCTCCTTCTTTTAGTGTTAAACAATGATTAGGAATCTCTTGATATTTCAAACGGTTCAAGAATTCTATACTGTATAATTCGCATGATTCGTTATTATTTGAATCATTATCGCACAATGAATCAAAGCTTAGATATTCTCTTGAACAACCGAGAATGTATTGTAGAAGCGCTTCATTTATTTCATCAAAAATCTCATTTGTGGGACATAATATTGCTTGGTCTTGAAAAAAAAAGAAAGAGTTTTGATATTTAGTTTGAATCTTTGAGTATACATGATTTGCATACTCTCAATTAGATTTGATGTTTGCGTAATTACTAAATCTTCAGGCACACCAATCAAGTATTCACCGTTATTAGGTTCAGATAAAGTTATATCACCTAATTTTAATACCAGTCAGAAAAAACTTGCAATTCATCTATGTTTGAGGAATTAACATTCACTTGCAATCGCATGTTTTTAGTTAATTTCAATACACGACAGAAATTCCAAAGATAGGAGGAGTTTATACATGTCTGAACAGTTTCATACCTATTTATTTTTGTAATTACTGGTAAAATCTGGCGGAAATCGCCTCCAAATACTATTGTTTTGTCTCCAAAGGGTTTGTTCTTCAAAAAAGAATTTACTGAACCCATGATATCTTTTATACTTTTGTCTAGAGCTTCAAAGCGATATTTATGAATCATTGAAACCTCGTCTCATATTATAAGATGTGCTTGTTTTATAAGATCTGATAAGAGAAACAACACACGAAAGAAGGGAAACATTTACAGAGAAATGACGAAAAACAAATACCACAACACAATAAACCTTTAAAATCTAATGACCGAATAGTCTTAGCTTTCAACTCGAACAAATTATGTGTAAAAGAATTTTTTGTAATATAATTTGATCGTTCTTACATTTGTTGGTATGTTCATACTCACAAAGATTGGTATGTTCTTTGAATTTTATAGTATGATCACTAAAATTGATATGTTCTATGAATTTTATAGTATAGTCTGATTAGTGGTGAACAATTCGGATAATCCGGATCCATCTGAAAAATCTCATAATTATTTGGATATTTATAAAACCCATATGTATTACAAATTTAGAATCCTTTTGGGTTTGGATTGTTCGTTTCGGATTTAGGTCGGATTCGAGAGAACACGAATAACCCGAACTTAAATATTTTTTAATTGTTTTTAATCTTTTTCGAATTTAAAAAAAATTAATTAAATTTTTAGTTATTTTGGAAAATTTAATTTGATTGATTAAAAACAAAATTTATAATTCAATTATTTTTTATTTAAATCATTAAAATTTCAAAACCTCCTAAACATATATAATAAACTACAAAAATTATATAAATTTAAGGTAAATTTAGTTAGATTTAATATAGAAGATAATAATTGCAGATTCAATGATTTTAACGTATGAATTTTAAATTGAATGTCACATATTTTTATAAATTATATTACTCATTAAAATTGAAAAATTATACCGTTAATGAAATAAAAAATATTTTTATTTATATATATTTATTTAAATTGTATTGATTTTTATCATTTTTATCTCTAATATTTTTTATTATTTACAACAACAATAAAAAATTGATATTAATATTATTATTAATTAATACATAAACCCCTAAATTTCTACTTTCCATACCCATTCTCTCTTCTCTTTCCTCTACCCTTCCTTTTTCTCTT
>CM071871.1:37840262-37851494 GCA_036759665.1 Gynandropsis gynandra | reverse complement strand
TGGGGACAAAGCATGAACATTACAATACCACCTCTACAAAACCAATTGACTTCTTCGTGCTCTAATGGCCAACTCGTATCCCATGATCTGCACATCAAAGAACAAAACACTTGTAACTTTATATTATGCGGAACATCTAACTCAAGAAGCAGGCAAATTGCCTATTATTGGCGACAAGATCATGTATCAAATTATATAGTATACCTAGAAATGATGTTATGTAATAGATTATATAGTATACCAGGAAATGATAATGTGATATGGTAAACTCGTTGCCGAACTGCGCGGAGAAACCAATCTGGGTTGATGTTTGAGAAAGGATTACCATAAACATGGGGTTACAAGAGACAGCTAGAATTTTGCAAGATTAAAATGGAAAAAAACCAAATGCATATATAAAGGGTAGAAAAGAAAAAGAAAATGGCCTGAGATGGTGGATTCGAAGAGATCAATAAGGAGTTATATAGACATATGTAAAGAACATGTAGGCATTTCTTGGCAGACTCATATTGGAAAATGACCTGCAAATAGGAGCAGAATCCCAACAGCAGGCGCATTCAGCAGGCAATTTCCTTCATTCAAATGCATGGAAACTGAATATGCGTCGAACCGACAAAACAAATGCATGGAAACTGAAATATAGATCTTGTTACATATAGAAGAGCATGAAAATCCTCTTTATAAACCAATTGTTCATCCTTTGCTTAATATTGTATATTCTGAAATAACTATTCAATCTAGAGAAAAACAATGAGCTACAAAATCATTACAAAACCAATGAGTTAAGTAACCTCCAATTACCATAACAACTCACATAGTCAAAGCAACCTTTTAGGGACTTACGTTATCATAATGAGTTCAAATGGGAGATGGAGACGGAGCGACACTGTAGCGAGGGGGAGAGGAACACAGACCGGCACAGAGCTCGTTGCACTCGAAGGGGGAGAGGGAGAGACACTGGAACGAAATCAAGGAAGCAATGCCCACCTCGGTTTCAATCGAAGAGGAAAGTGGACGGACGGAAGGCGAGAGGGAAGGGGAATGCGGAATGGGAACATGAGCATTGAAGATACTGAAATTAAAGCCATAACAGAAATCAATTGTGCATTGAAGATACTGAGTAACCGTTAATTTTTCACACTGAATAACTGGACAAATAATAGGTTATAAAAACGGGTTAGGCAAAAGTTTGTTTCAATTTTTTTTTAAAATCCGACGTGGAACACTGTGAAAGCTACAAATACAAAACTTTTATATATATAGATTTTAACTTACTGTTTATTATTTATCATAGTTATTCAATTAAATTATAATATGATTTTATATTCCTAATTAGAATTAATTTATTTAGTTTATATATATATATTAATTTATTTGGATAATTTTTTATCTCAATTTATTTTGATTAATCACAAATAATTTATGATAGTTTTAAATTATTTTTTATATAAAGTTATTTATATTTAAGATTAATTATTTAAATTATATGTTTAAAAATAAAAAATATTATATGTCAAGTGACTATAATATTATTATTTTTGTCTGTATATGATGACTCTTTACAGTGTATTGTAATAGTTAACTCTAATAATTCAACATAATTATCGATCTTAACTTAATTAATTTTGGATAAATATTGTAAACTAAAAATATAATCCGCGCGATATTAGAAAATTATTTATTTAATATTTAATATTTAATAATTTTTTAAATATTTTATTTTATTTAAGTTGCATACTATATCAATATATATATTTACAAATTTATGATATTATTTTTAAACTAATAGAAATATATTGTTTTAATTTGTTTATTATATTTTTTAGTTCCACAATATAAGGTAGATTTTATATGTAATGTATTATTTATATAGTTATATGTTTCATGAACAAATATTAATTATAAATTGTAAAATATTAAACTATTAAAATATTTAATCTAGTTTCTAAAACATATCAACAATTGTGTTTTATATTTTGTATAGTTTGCTTTGTGTTTCAAATGCAAAAAAGAATAAATATTTTTTTCAAACAAAAAAAATCAGTCAAGATATCATACACTGATCATATCATTATAGCAATTGGATTTCTATCCGTTTTTTTATTTTCTTTTAGATTTTTCCTTTTTTTGTCTTTTTTTCTCAATTTTTTTTGTTTTTAATTCAAATTCTATTTATTTTTTTTTCGTTTTCCCACGTCAAATTTCTAACAAATTTTTTCGTTAACCTCCAAAATATCAAATTAAATAAAGTTTGTCTATTCTTTTATTAAACAAAAGTCGTTTGAAACTCTAAACGACTTTAATTAAGGACAATGGTCTTATCCATTATCTCAATTTAATTCTATAACCCTTGAATTATTCTATTATAAAGTTATAGTTTTCATCCTATTCGATTATAAACTATCACTAACTCTTAAACAATCAATCTATTAACCCTTGAATTATTCGATTATAAATTTGTAATTTTCATCGTATTTCCTCATAAACTATCAATAATAATTTGTTTAAATGATTATTATTTTTTCTGTTAAGTCTTTTTAAAACAACCTATTAAACCTTTTTCCGAATTCATTTGTGGGCATCATTTCAAATTTTTTATCGTTTTGTAGTTGTGTTAGAATTTTTTGTTTGTGTTCATATTGAAGATATTATAGTATCTTCTACGAAAAATATGCTTATGAATTTTTTAAATTTTTTATTCAAAATGATTTGTCTTTTATTTAATATATATGAAAAATCTATATGATCAAAATTGATTATAGATATATACATTATTGTTCTATTACTTATATTTTATAATAAAATTCTAACTTCTAAACAATTAAAGTATTATTCATGTATGATTTATTTTGAACAGATTTTTTAACGTGGTATTATAGTTTTCGTATATATTGTTTTAGTTTTTCTATGTACTCAAATTTTAAATATTAATATAAAGAGTATATGATTTAATCCAATTTTTATGCATATTATCAATAATTACGATTCGTATTGTTTTCAAAATTATTTTTAATCAAGCATTGAATATATAATATTTTATTATTTATATTTATATTTGATCTAAAGTTTTGGAATTTAATTTTAAATAATGGGAGGATATATAATCAAATACAATTTTAGATTTCATTATATATATATTTAAATTATAAATTTGATAAAAAAATGGAACAACAATAGATTTAATAAAAAAATGGAACAACAATAGTCTTGAAGGCCATCGAAACCAACGGAGTAAACGCCGACTTGTCACCGACGATTGTAGCTGCTACTGTTATGATAAATTGTCCCACATTGGCTAGGACATGAATCTTGGGACTTGTATATATGGTGTTGGGCAACCCTAAACTCTTGAGCTAAAATGGAACAACAATAGTCTTGAAGGCCATCGAAACCAACGGAGTAAACGCCGACTTGTCACCGGCGATTGTAGCTCCTGCTACTGTCAAAACCCTAGGGTTCTTGTTCTTTCCATTACACGATTGGTTATACGAGTTCTTAACATATAAAGATAAATCCCGCCAATGAAAATTCTTAAAGAGAATAAAAGGAGGTATAATAACATAAGGATTATCAAGATTCTCACAGTGAAGGTCATGCTTTTGAAGATGGTATAGTCGGGGAGAAAGAGATAAAACTGAGACATTTTAGCGAAGGTCTCGATGTTTTCTTTATCGTACGGGATCTTGATTTTCTCTCTTTCGTTACAAAGGTTTTCTCGGAAAAACAAAGAAAATTCAGCACACCAAACACACAAATAACGTATATGGAAAATAAAAAAAACCCAAGAGTTGGTCCACTACCGGAATTCATGAGTCACAAAATGAGCAAACATTATACTATAATGATATATACGTATATATGTATATATATATATATTGATTACTTGTAGATTCCAGGTTTACCTTTAATAAAAAACCAATAGTTATTATTGTGAGGGACAAAATCAATGGCCCTTTGTTTCTTCGTGAAGTTTCCATATCTTGAAAAATCCACAATCACTTGTTGATGATTGACACCATTCTTCCCATACTTATCTTATGATGAAACAAGAGAAGAACACAAAACAATGAGGCATAACGCTACCGTTTTGGATACTCTTCCCTTTGCTTCCTAATTGTATTGCGACTGTTCGACATCCCGCAATATCAAGTGTAGCAGGTGAGTGAGACATTAAACAAACATTTGGTGTGCCAGTTTTACATCAAGTATTCTTAATAACGATTTTTAAAATGAATTCGATGGAACTTTAAAGGGAAGCAGAAGTTTACTGTCGTCCGGTGAGAACTACGTAGAAAAGAGCACCGAAGAAACGATGTCATATCGTCTCCAACAATTCTGAGGATGGGATGTCGACTTAAGAATATTGCAAACGTCTCTAAAGTGTGGAGGCAGAGTGTCGTCTGGATACTTGGTCGATATGAAACTCCTCGTTTCTTGTAATAATGATTATAGAAAATATACACAAACTCAGACATGGAAGTGAAAAATCGAAAAGTTTCTGCATCAATCTTGTCAATTATATGGTCAATGACGATAGAGATTATAAGCAAAATACAACGACTGCCCACGCAGATGTCTTTTCTAACGTATGCTCCTTCATTTGCTCCGACATTCCAACTTTATACAAAAGCCAAACAAATGATATCTATGTTCTCCTTCAGTTACAATAATTGTTTTCTTCACTTATTGGCCTTTAGTACTATTCATATAATAAATAGTTCATGAGTTCATATATAAATAGGAAGAAGTGGAGCTCGATATCTTAGGGAGAGAAAGACAACGAATTTCAGGGGAGTGTTGAATGTATTTCTTAGAACGTGGAAGTATTGAATGGATGGTAGAGATATGGTGGGAGAGTAAATAGAGAGAGAATAAATGGCGTTTTAACTTTTATTTATTTAGGTGTATCTGATGTTGAAGGTTGAGGATATAAAGGCGGAATATCAGAAATACCCTCAAAGGGCTAAATCACTTCAAAAATACCCTTCCCCAGATATAAAATTGTTAAGAGGGTTTAGAATTATTCAATTTTTAATAATATATAGAATAAATAAGGACAGAATAAATGATGTTTTTATTTTTATGTATTTAGGTGCATCTTACGTAGAAAATTGAGGATATTGGATAAAATTAAACTCTATATAATTTTCAAGACCGTGTGATTTTAGTTTATAAAAGAAAAATCCAAGATGAAGTGATTTTTAGTTTTTTTTTGTCTCGCCATATAAATAATTTACCTTTAAAAAGTTTGTTTATATCTTTAAAAATATGATAGAATGAATTTACACGACTTACATCTAATTATATCATCGCACAAAATTCTTAATTAGCGATAAAATAATACCATAAATGAATATCCATGAGATATGTCATGTATATAATATAATTATTATTTTTATTTTCTTAAGATTATCTCTTAAAAAAAACATTTTTAATAATAATAATAATAATA
The DNA here is from genome assembly GCA_036759665.1 of Gynandropsis gynandra. Classification (NCBI taxonomy): domain Eukaryota; kingdom Viridiplantae; phylum Streptophyta; class Magnoliopsida; order Brassicales; family Cleomaceae; genus Gynandropsis; species Gynandropsis gynandra. The sequence goes on along the minus strand of CM071871.1, from coordinate 37,846,042 downwards.
ATGGGCGAATTAGTAACCCATGATACATATAATGCTTTAAAGGGTATAATATTAGAAATGCTCTTCTAAGACTCAAACATTTCAAAACTACCTCCTAAATTTGATGGAAAAAAAATCGAAGAAAATACATATGTCTCTTTATGTTTTATCAATGAAAAACACATACAAAGGAGGAAAAGACAAATTGAGAGGAGGGAAAGACAAATTTGAGAGGAGAGAAACAAAGTTGAGAGCTATTTTCTTCCATTTTTGAGCGATTTCCTTCCATTTTCGAGCGATTTTCTATATTTTTTAGCGTTTTCTTTCCATTCTCGAGTGATTTTCTTCCATTTTGAGCGTTTTGCAGCAATTTTCGAGCGATTTCTAACAATATTTTAGCCATTTTTAGTGATTACCATCAATTTCCAGCGTTTTTAGCGATTTTTCGATATTTTTAGCAATTTTCGGTGATTTGTATGTGATTTCCAACGATTTCGACCGTTTTCCGGCGATTTCTGGTGATTTCTGGCGATTTCGACCGTTTTCTGGCGATTTCCGGCGGTTTCTGGCGAACTAGGTCGCAGGGTCATAGGGTCGAACTGGGTCGCAGGGTCGCAGAATCACAGGGTCGAACTGGGTCGCAGGGTCGAACTGGATCGCAGGGTCACAGGGTCGCAGGGTCAGACTTGGTCGCTGGGTCACAGGGTCGTAGGAATCGGACTGGATCGCAGGGTCGAACCGGGTCGCTGGGTCGCAGGGTCACAGGGGGTATTTTGGAAATATCAAATTTTATAAGGGTATTTTTGAAGTTAAAAATTTTTTCTTTTTCGAAAAGGATATTTTTGAAGTGTTTTAGCCCTACGAAAATATTTTTGAAGTTAGAGTATATTTTTGAAGTTAACCCGCTTTAGAGACTATCTTTTGAAAATTAATTTTTTAATATCATAAAACAATAATAAAAAAAGTGTAAACAATTTTAAGAAAAAAATGTTTTTTGATAATAATAATAATAATAATAATAATAGGTTTAAATAAAATGATTTTAAAACTATTTTTAAAAATTTAGTTTTCAAAACTTATAAGTAAAGTTTATTTTAATATAGATTAACATTTTTTTTAATTTTATTTTAACAATCATATATTCGAAATTCATCTTTAAAAAATAAATGGCACAATAATATTGTAAATTTTACATTTTCAAATGAGATTAAATTTAAAAAAATCAACATTACAAGATAAAAAATAAAAAAATATACATATTCACGGTACAAACAATTTTTCAATTTGTAAAAACTTAAAATATCAAATATTTAAAATTATATCATATAAATTTAGATGAAAATCTAACCAATTGGCATGTTCACGTATCATTAATTTAGTTATTTTTATATAAATCTTCTCTTTATACACAAATATCAAAACTAACCAAATTTATTTTGATATTAAAAACTTCTTGAAAAAAGATATTAATCTAATCTTATATATACTAAAAGTCTCGCATTGAAAAAAAAAATCCTGACGTGGAGCGAGGACAACGGCTCCTGATTTGCAGGTCATCCGGTTCGTTGTTCACCCGACCCAGTTATCCACTGTGTGAGATCTTGCCACCTATCCCCCTAGCATGTCGTTGTATTAGAGTCGTTCGATTGCCCATCCATTTAAAAAATTGGACGAATGGATTTTGCCACCGACCACTCTTGTCCAATCTCACCCGTCCATTTCTTTTAGGGTTTCTAGGTGTTTCCCTTCACTTACACCTTATGCGACTTTGCTGTATTTTTCTATGTTCTAAATGTTGGGTTTTTTATGTATTGGTTCTGGGTTTCTTAAAGCATGATACTTTACTCTTAGGGTTTAAAAAATCTGCCCAAAAACCTAAGATTCACCCTAACAGTTGTTATCAGCGTGTTGATTTGAGAAAAAAACATGATATGGGTAATGGAATTACAAGTCTTGTCTTTGGATTTGAGAGTTAATCCTTTTAGGGTTGGGCATGAGTCGAGTACCTAGATCTTTGAGGTACTTGAATTCGAATTCGGACGGGTAGACATATTCCTACCCGAACCTGAATCCGAAAGGCTCGGGTACTCGGGGTTCGGTACCCGCAAAATACACCGGGTACCCGAACCCGAAGGGATTTGCGTTGAGAAGAGAGTTGCAGAGAGGGAGATGAAGCGAAGCGAGCGGTGATACGAAGAGAGTTGTATTGAGAAGAAGAGAAGGAGACGAAGCGAGCGTCGCTGGTCAGGTCGGCAGAGTTGCTATTGCGAGCAGTGACGAAAAGTCGAGGGACCAAAGAGCTGTGCTTACCGGTGGTGATGGAGGTGAGCGATGGCGAGGTTAGCAAGAGAAGGAGACGAGAGACGTGAAAAAGGTGAGAGAGAGGAGATGAGAGGAGTGAAAGAGATGAGAGAGATGAGATGAAAGAGAGGAATGAGCGACGACAAAGAGGATGAAAAGAGAGAGAAAAATGTAAAATAAACCTATTGGAATTTTTGTAAATATAATGACATATATGTCCATTTTAATATATATATATATATTTTGCCCTCTCCTATTTTAGGGTTTGCCCCAAATTAACCTCTATTACTGTTTAAACTAAGTTTTCAATGTCGGTTAGAGACAAGAATGCTGAATTAGAACCCTTGAATTCATGAATCGTCATAGATTAACGTTAGTGGAGAAACAAAGTTTCGAACTTTATGGTATATTGGCTATTTTTCATGTCTCTCATCAATACATTTTTTTAAAAAATCAAAAGGGCATAATGCTTGGATACAATTAAGAATAAAAAAGGATTTTACGTGTGAACTGTATTATCATAAAAATAATAAATGTAATTTTTATTATTTTAAATAATTTTCTTAGAAATGACAATGGTAGAAGTGGATAAAAAAATGCAAAGTTTTTACCAAAAAAAGTCTATTATTTCTGAAAATTTGACAGACCTCGACGTGGTCCTTGCCATAATTTCTGTATAGATCAAAATATTTATTTTATAATAATACATTTTCTTGAAAATAAAAAAGAAAAATATTTCTCCTCCAAATGTGAGGACCAATTTTGTTATTTTGTTTATGAAAACGACATAGGCTTTTAAAGAAGGTGCACCTATTATACTTTTACGGAATATCGATCAAACACAAACACGTGGTCTATGCAACGGAAAACTTCTTCAAATAACACAGCTGGGTCTGAATATAATCAAATCGAAGGTAAGATACTAACAGGTGCACATACAGGAAACAAAACATTTATACCGAAATTTCCATTAATCCCATCAAACACAACATTGCCGTTTCAGTTAAAAAATAAATCAGTTTCCTATTATTTTATGCTTTGCAATGACAATTAACAAAAGCTAAGGATAAAGTCTTGATCAAATCGGTATATACTTGCCAAGACCGATTTTCAGTTATGGACAACTATATATTGCAATTTGCAGAGCAAAAACTAGAAAATGCTTAAAATTACTTATGTTAAATGTTGTTGGTCAATGTGCAAAACGAACAATGAATATTGTATATAAAAAAAATATTTTCAAACGTTTTTAATACAATTGTATATTTATTTTAAAAATTTTGTTTTAGTTTTTATTTATTCAATTTTCCGCATATATTATTATATGTATAATTTCTTCCTACATGTCACAATATTGATATCCCGCAACGCGCGGGATACTTACTAGTTCTATTAATAAGACAAAACATAAGGTTGCAAAGAAACATGCTTTAGGAGATATCTCAAATAATTCCAAGAAAGGAGATAAGAATCTGTCTATTCCCTCATGGGAAAAAATTGAAATTTAAAAATAATATATTTATGTATATAATGCCGAAGACAAATAAAGTTTTCTATATAATGTGGACTGTATTTGAATCCTTTTATTGTGCAAATGTTTTTATATTTAAACAAATTTATGAATTTACTGTACTAGTATTAACCCTGTGCTTTACATGGGTTAGAATGAACGCGTGATATTTGTTTTTAATATATAGTAAACGTTATATATATAGAAATACCTAATTGCGTTATTTGAAGTCGTGTTCCATTGTATAATCCAAGTGTTTGATTGATGTTCCGCAAAAATATAATGGATGCTTCTTCTTTTAGTGTTAAACAATTATTAGGAATCTCTTGATATTTCAAACGATTCAAAAATTCTGTACTGTATAATTCGCATGATTCGTTATTATTTGAATCTTTATCGCACAATGAATCAAAGCTTAGATATTCTCTTGAACAACCGAGAATGTATTGTAGAAGCGCTTCATTTATTTCATCAAAAATCTCATTTGTGGAACATAATATTGCTTGGTCTTGAAAAAAAGAAAGAGTTTTGATATTCAGTTTGAATATTTGAGTATACATGATTTGCAATACTCTCAATTGGATTTGATTTTTGCGTAATTAATAAATCTTCAGGCACATCAATCAAGTATTCGCCGTTGTTAGGTTCAGATAAAGTTATATCACCTAATTTTAATACCAGTCAGAAAAAACTTGCAATTCATCTATGTTTGAGGAATTAACATTCACTTGCAATCGCATGTTTTTAGTTAATTTCAATACACGACAGAAATACCAAAGATAGGAGGAGTTTATACATGTATGAACAGTTTTATACCTATTTATTTTTGTAATTAATGGTAAAATCTGGCAGAAATCGCCTCCAAATACTATTGTTTTGTCTCCAAAGGGTTTGTTCTTCAAAAAAGGATTTACTGAACCCATGATATCTTTTATACTTTTGTCTAGAGCTTCAAAATAGTATTTATGAATCATTGAAGCCTCGTCTCATATTATAAGATGTGTTTGTTTTATAAGATCTAATAAGAGAAACAACATACGAAAGAAGGGAAACATTTACAGATAAATGACGAAAAACAAATATCACAACACAATAAACCTTTAAAATCTGATGACCGAATAGTTTTAGCTTTCAACTCGAACAATCTGTAAAAGAAATTTTTGTAATATAATTTGATCGTTCTTACATTTGTTGGTATGTTCATACTCACAAAGATTGATATGTTCTTTGAATTTTATAGTATGATCACAAAGATTGATATGTTCTTTGAATTTTATAGTATGATCACTAAAATTGATATGTTCTATGAATTTTATAGTATAGTCTGATTAGTGGTGAACAATTCGGGTAATCCGGATCCACCTGAAAAACCCCATAATTATTTGGATATCTATAAAACTCATATGTATTAAAAATTTAGAATCCTTTTGAGTTTGGATGGTTCGTTTCGGATTTAGGTCGGATTCAAGAGAACAAGAATAACCCGAATTTAAATATTTTTTAATTGTTTTTAATCTTTTCCGATTTTTTTAAAATTAATCAAATTTTTAGTTATTTTGGAAAATTTAATTTGATTGATTAAAAACAAAATTTATAATTTAATTATTTTTTATTTAAATCGTTAAAATTTCAAAACCTCCTAAACAATATATAATAAACTACACAAATTACATAAATTTAAGGTAAATTCAGTTAGATTTAATATAGAAGATAATAATTGCAGATTCAATGATTTTAACGTATGAATTTTAAATTGAATGTCACATATTTTTATAAATTATATTACCCGTTAAAATTGAAAAATTATACTGTTAATGAAATAAAAAATATTTTTTTTTATATATATTTATTTAAATTGTATTGATTTTTATAATTTTTATCTCTAATATTTTTTATTATTTACAACAACAATAAAAAATTGATACTAATATTATTATTAATTAATACATAAACCCCTAAATTTCTACTTTCCATACCCATTCTCTCTTCT
>CM071871.1:37809524-37836519 GCA_036759665.1 Gynandropsis gynandra | reverse complement strand
GTGGGATTGTCAATCCAACGGTCAGTTTTGGAGAAACGATCTGATTACCGAGACTGTTCTCTGGTGCTGTCTCAGACGCGCAGGTCCGATTGTTTGGAAAATCGGACGGTGAGTTCTTCTCCGATCAAGCTGAAATTTGGTAGGTGTACTCAGAACCCTTTGAACTTTGATTTGTACGGTTGGATTAGACGTTGGTGGCCGGAATCATAGGATACGGGGGTTGCTTACTGCCTAAGTTACAGCTTGGTGTTTGGTTCTCTCTCGGGTTTTAGAGATTTGAATATTGGATAGAATATTCTGTAAATCTCGTTGTTGTATCTATTGTTCTATTGGAGGTGTGGTGTGGACGTTGTAACCCATAAATTATTGTAGTGGATTTTTGGGTGGACTACGGTCCCGTGGTTTTTATTCCTCGCACAGAGGAGGTTTTCCACGTTAAATTGGTTGTGTCGTTCAATTTCCGTTATCATACTAGATATTGTCATCCTTATAGGTTCATACAAGTAAGGGGTTTGTTTCTATCAGTTCACAGCGAACGTGACGCGGAACCGTCTAACCCCAACAAAAACAAAGAATAAAATATATTATATCAATTTTAAAATAAATCCTAAATCTAATAGTTAGAAAACAAACATTTTTAAACGGTAACAAAATATAATCTAAAGATATATACAAGTAAGTGACAATTTGTATCATTCACCTACTCATTAATTAATACTTTTTGAAAAGATTTGTTCTGCAACATTGGACATAAAAAGAGTTTCTAATTTATTTAATCAGTAATCTTATGCAAAGAAAAAATATCAACAATGTTAAATGTATAAGGAACAAATATAAAAATGAAAAACAAAAAATGCTATTTTATTAAGTTTTGGAATTGAAGTAACGGAAAATATACAAATTGAGATGTAATTATTCAATTTTTGCATTATTTGCCGTAGCCATAACTATGGTTCTTTTTGCCCTTAAAAAAACAAAAAACAAAAAGTTTATTATGTACCTCTACGGCACGTGTTATCCACGCGTCCCCAAATATCAGATATTTTCTCTTTTTTAGTTTTCATTTCATAAAATTTCACTTTTATGACTCTAAAAAAAATCTTCAAAGATACATTTCATACACCATTAAAATTTCAACCTTATATTTCCTTCAAATAAATCTCAATTTCGACTCTACATTTATATTATTTATATTATTGATAATTTTGTATTGCTCTTATTATATCTCGAAAATCGACAATTTTCTTTCTCATCCAAAACAAATCGATTTTCCATCTTTTTCTTTTAGCGCAAAATTATGTTTCTCTCATACCAGATTCGCCATGAATAGCTTTAAATCAGCATCAAACTCACCGCTAATAGATTGAAATTGTTTGTTATAAACAAAGAAATTTTGGAATTGTGTAAATTCTGCATAAAAACCTGTATATGTAGTAATTTGAGCTTGGATTTGGTTTTTTTAATGTGAACAGATTAATGGTGTTGTGGAGAGATAATGATGTTTTTTATATTTTTTGTGAATTTGATATCTAAAAGAAAAAGTTAAATAACCTGAGTCTGAATAAGTAGTGAGTAATCTGAATAGATTTAATTATCTTTTGTCAAAACAAGTCTTACAGTGTTGTAGTCAAAACGAGTTACTGAGTAAAATGGAGTGAGTCACAGGGTCGTATTGGGTGACAGAGTTGTAGGGTCACATTGGGTCACAAAGTCTCATCGAGTTGTACACTCTTATGGATCATAGAGTTATATTGAAACATATGGTCGTACTGGATCATAGAATATCATATAATAATTCACCCTATTTTTATATTCAATTGATAAGAAAATCACACTGGTTTATTTTTTGTATAATGGTAAATGGAAAAGACATAAATTTAAAATTTGAATGGTTGGAAGAGTTCAAATAAACCATAGAGTATTTTTCAATTGTTATTCAATTAGTCTGATATACCAACAACTTATTGATGAATAGTACGCAGAGATGATGATGAGCAAAAATACAATGAAGTTGAAGTTAAACTATTTGCCTAATATTTATAAAAATATGAAGCCGATATATATAATGAATGATACACATCTTATTTGTTATATGTTCGATCGAATAAAAAGAATTCAATCTCTATTTTATATAGAGATAGAATCGGCAAGTGTAAAGTGTGAAATAGAAATTGATAGAGAAGTTGAAACTTACTTTTTGAAGTATTGTTAAAGGAGGTGTTATAAATTATGAGGATTGTGTTATTGTAGGTTCAAATAACAAAAATAGAGTTGGGATAAATCCGACGAAAACAATAAATATGTTGGATTTAGATTATTCTGATAGTGATCATACCAGTGGGTTAAAAGAAGATAGAACAAATGGAGATATGATGGTGGTTGTGCCATGAATATGATCATTCATGAAGTTATGATCTATGACAATAGAGTATAAAAATGGTGATGATGAGAATAATTTGGTCATGATAATTTACGAGAAGTCAAACAATCGAAATTTATTTTTCGATTTCGAAGATGGATTGACCTCTTTTTTCTAGAAATCTCAAACCAGAAAAGAACTTAATTTGGCACTTGTTCATAATCTTCTATATCTCTTTTTTCTCCGTTGGTAGCCTTTGGTTTTGGTGGACAATCCGACAAATAAACATTTATAGGAATTATCTTATCAACTCCTCGAACACTTGTCGAAGATAGTTCATCAAATCTTTCTATTAACCTGAGCCTGATAATAGCCTTGTACCAATGAAAGAGATGTGTTCCACCTTTCATAGGCATGTTCGGAACCAATTGATTTGTATATTGGATTACAAATTGAAACTTAAAATTGAGCTAGATTTAATATTTAATGATCAATCCAAACCGACTTCATCGTTTTTTTCCTAATTTGCTTTACTACGCCACAGTTTAATATTTCAAATCTATATATTAAAAAGGCAAGTTTTTCCTTTCTCCTCAGACATTCTCGCTTCTCAGCGAACCACCTCATCCACCTGCATTCATTTCAACTTTTTTTTCACGCTTTCTCTTCTCTCTCCCACGATCTCCTCGCCTTATCATCGCCCCTGCAAGAAATTTTAGGTGTTTAAAGCTATCCGGACGATCTCTCTTCCCTCTCCCATGCTCTCCTCACCTCACCATTGACCCTGCAGGAATTGGAGGTTTTTTTCCTATCCGGTTATCGCAAGAATCTCCCACGGCGCTCGTAACCCGTCTTCTGGTTCATCCCGCCTCAGCTCGTCGCCCACTCCTTCACGGTCCTCTGAAAGCAAGTCTGTGTCGATTGAGAAGGTATAGTTGCGCGTTAGGGATAGGGTTTTTATTTTGTCTGGGTTTTTTGGAGTTTTTTTACAGGGTCGAGGAACAATGTTCAGGGAGATCCCTAATGGTTCGTCGGATTCCCCTTTGGCAAGTCTGTCTCGATTCCCCTTTGGCGGATTCGCGCAACCGATAATCAGATTGGCTCCAAAATTAAGGTAAACGTAGGAAAAAAAAGGAAGAAAGCACACTTACAAGCAGCTCAGGCATGGTTGAATCCTCCTGAATATCCAGGTAATGACCAAAAGAGGGGAAAAACCCATTATCAACTCCAAAATCATCAGATTAGGAAAAAGAAATGCGGATTTTGAAGAAAAAAAACATATTAAAATCTCGAACGCAAACCTGAGAGAATTTTTTATCAGATGCGGGGAGAGCCGCCATGGGAGCGCTAGCGAAGGTTCGAACAAGCCCCAAACGACGCGAAGGTAAAGGAAAGAGAGGGATTGAGAATTAGGGTTTATGTTAGAGGATGATGAGGAAGGAGAAGGAGAAGATGAAGAGAACGCAAAAGCGATCGGAAAGAGCGGAGAAGGAGGAAGAGTGGAGGACGAAGATGGAAGAGCTCCAGAAGGAGAGAGTCGTTATGGAATGAATGTGGTGAGAGGAGGAGCAAAGGCGAGCGAGGGAAGAAGCGCTGTCCCAAAAGAGGGATGCCCTTATCAATGCATTGCTCGCCAAACTCACTAGAGAAGGTTCGTTGTAACTTTTAGATTTACAGATTGTCCAAGAGCACTTGGACTTGGACTTGACCATCTACGACAGCAATTGGAACGCTATATCATAAGGCGTATCAAATCTCCCGAAGTTTATAAAGTAAATATGTTACACCCAACTTTTCCTTGATCTTATGTTCTTTCTGGTCGACATGTGATTCTGGCTGTTCTATCATTAGCTGACTGCAATTCTTTGATTATTGTATTGAAGCCTAAATAAATTTCTTTTTTTACTTGCAGGGTTTTGGAGTAGATTTAGAGACACGATTCTTGCTTTTCGGACCTCCAGGCTGTTGCAAAACATTGATTGCAAATGCGGTTGCTAATGAGGCTGGCGCAAATTTTATTCACATCAAGGTTACCTTTTACATGAATTTCTGGCATTGCTTCCAATGACCCGAGAGATGAAGAGACAAAGCTCAATCCTTTGGATGCTGAAATATCTCCCTGTTTTGGTAGAGATGAAACTCTTTCTTTGTTTCACGCCCTGGGAAAGCTTCTCCACAACAAAAGGGAGAGCCATTATGTTATCATATCAGGTAATTCATTACCAACAAGTTTTGTGGTATTGCTGACCTCTGGATTGTTGGCTTCTTAGCTAATATTTGTATCAGACTGCAATGAGTTTCTTGTACAAGATCAGTTTGCGAGATTACCATTGAAAATAAATGCTCCAGAGAAGGTTCTCTCCCAAGCTCATGCACCTGCTTGATCTGTCGTGGATTTTCTTCTTGAAAGCGGTACTGCTCTATCTTGAACGTCTAAGTTGTTTATCTAGCATGCACATCATAATTTTAGGTTAAAAGTAAAAGTAAAACGATGAAGCAGAGTAGAATTTGTATCTTTATCACGTTTTGGATGTAAGAGATCAAATTGTACAGACCACAGGTGCTATTGGTGGAAATCTGTGTTTCAAGATCTGATTTTTATCACAAGATTGATCTAGAACTGATGTGTTTTCTTTTTCATTTTTAGTATCTCTCGAGGGAAACCCATGATGTGAAAAAGAAAGCTCATTTTGATTTTGTATCTGTTTTTGCTGTTCAGACGCATGTAGCAGAGCAATCTCCAACACAGAGAACTCTAAAGGATCATCTGTATCAGTGCCCAAGCAAGTTATCAGAGGAACTGGTAAAGTGTATGGCCTCAGTATACTTCTGGATATGCACGAGTGTCACATCGCTAGATCCTGACAAGACAAGATCACCTATCCCATCAAGATCGTCGTCAACCAAAGTGATAATCCCCCAGAGCGTTATGAGTGAGGACCGAGCTTGGTCTTGCAAATCCATGGTGGAGGTATCTTGGATTTCCACTGACAGGAGACGCTTTTCTCAAGCATCATACGCTATTAACGACTACAGGTCAGTCCCAGTCCCAATTGATGTATGAAATCCATCGAAACATTGGCTTCCATGTTAAAATCATAATTGTTTATACGGGTAAACATTTGAATTTAGGCTCCTTGTGGAACAACTGGAGAGGGTTACATTGAATCAGATGGAAGACAATGCAAAGCTAGCATTTTGGATCAGCATTTACAATGCCCTCATCATGCACGTATGAACATATCAGTCTGATTATATTTTTTTATATTAGCTAATCCATGATCCCATAAGCTTCTGCTCTTCTTCTTTATCTTCTCCAGGCATACTTGGCATACGGCGTACCTAGCAATTCTCTCAGAAGGTTAGCTTTGTTCCACAAGGTATTCTACTTTTATTTTTCCATTATCAATAAACAGACTGGACAATTTACATCAGCCCCTGATGCTGGAGGGATTTAAGGGTCTTTACGCAGTAAGTAACAATTACCCTTATTTTGTATAATCCATCCAAATCAAACCATAATCTCAAACTCCTCCTCTTGCACTTGGTTTAATGTTTTATTCATCTTAATTATCACTAATTCTAGGGATATGGGTCCTTCCTATTGCGGGATTTGCCATTCGTTGCTATTCAGTTCTGCATCTATGAGCAACTCTGGTTGGGTTATAAAAGAGCAGTAAGTATCAACATTCTTAAAACCGTGGTCTTCATTATATACTTTGTGCAAGAGAATACTAACTTTTTCTGAATACTGAATTTCCTGAATGCTTTAACTTATGATCTCTTTGATAGGATCCGATTGTCGATTTTCCTTCTGAATCGTTTGAGTTAACCATGGATTTGATTGTGGCATATAAGATTTCATGCTTTTAGAAGAGATATTTTTTAAAAAAATAATTTTACCTGGGAAAAAGGAGAGAGAGAGAGCTTGACGGCGGAGACGGCGGTGAAGAAGAGCAGTAGAGCGATGAAGATAAAGAAGTAGGAAGAAGAAGCCATTTTTGTTATGCGTTCTGTGTTGTGTTTTGTCTGTCGGCTTATGGATTAAGAAATAGGGAAGATGACGAAGAAGACAAAAGAGTGCAAAGTTGCCTCAGTGACCAACGGTTGGCAAAAGAGTCGAGAATCATGTTCGATTTTAGTGACTTTGTCTTTTTTTTTTCTTCTTTTTTTATATTATAGATTAACCACAGATTTACCAAAAATTCACGTCATATTATTTTTGCAAATAAATAAACCAAAGTATAACCAACACCAATAGAATTTAAAATATTCATGTTTTGTATTTTATTTTAGTTTGAAATACACATGAATTTTTATATATATATTTCAAAAATAATGGAAAACGATGGCATGTTTAGCACTTAGAAATTGGTTGTAATTAAAGAGTTGTGTTACGTTCATAAAGATAATGATTTTGTTTTTCACAACAAACAAAGTTACGTAATTTAGTTAATTCATTATTATAATGTATTAGTTCAAAGGAGAATGGATGAAATAAACTATTTTTTCTTACCGCATTTTCAAATTTTGATATTGGTGAATATCATATTCACATTAGTTTAGTTTGAGTTCAAATCAAAGATATAATGTGATCCTAAAGTCCTTCATTTTTTTATACATATTGAGTTGGATTATTTTAGTGTTAACACTATTTTTTTCCTTCACTTTTAATTTTAGTGTTGTTTTTTATTTATACTTTATCAATTGATTCATTTAGAGCGTTGGTAAGATATATTATTATTTTTAAATTAATTTTGATAATAATTCTAGGAAGAGTTGTGCTATAAAATTCTGGAGTAGAGATGAAATTTAGATTTAGGTATTACATTACATTGGAGGAATGTGAATCTAGAAAACTTTACCCGATAAGAATCTACTTGAATAAATTGCTATCATTATGAAATCTTTATATGCATGCAGTCTTCCATAAAATTAATAATTAACATGATTTTCAAATATACGTTAAAGTTGATGATAATAGATACATTAAGGAAGATATGTATCATTAATAAAATGTTTTACAAAACTAAATTAAGAAGAATTTACATCACAAAAATTCGCTTTACTGTGAATAAAATTTTTCCATTATGTTGGGTGGTTGAATATGAACTGTTGTATAAATATGATTCCAATAAATTTATTAGTTAATTGTTTTTGAACTTACCTAATACAACTTAGAATTAATTCTTAATACATTAATATAATTCTTAATACATTAACAAAGATATGTATCATTATTTATCTAAGAAAGTAATAGGATAACTACAATAGTAATGTACAATAATTTCATTTTTTATGAATTTGAAATTATTATATACTATATCTTATAATGGTTTTTCGTTTTATATCTCTTCTTAAACAATTTTTACTAAGATATTTTTTTCTTTGTACGCGGGATTTTTACTAGTCTTATTAGTAAACTCCCACAACCAAAAGATAGACGACTGCCATTGTTTTAACCAACAACGATCCATTTAGAAAATATATCACTTCGAGTTATATATTTAATATCTTAATTTCTCATTAATAATAATAATAATTTCTTTCTAGAATAACTTGTAAATATTATAATTAAAACTAATTAATTGTAAATATATAACCCATGCATGTCATGCTATTAAAAAATGGATGATATATTAGATTTTATAACACCTTTTCCACTTTATATAAATATGCAAACTAAAAACAACTTAATTTTCAATAATTAAAAGAAAATTCATAAATCTTATAATTTGATCTATGTAAATATCGTTTTTAATGTAAAGATTTGATTTTAAACATTTAATATCACACACTCTACAATCAATAAAATGAATTAGTCTTAGATAAATAAAAATTATTTATATAATATACACATATAAATGTATATATATAGCAATTATAATTATACACGGATTAATTGAGAAAAAAATCGAACTTTAGACTTTAGATATAATATTGTTTGTTTAATCTCATTGTCGCAATCTCCAAAAGATTTTGATTTTGTTTGTTGACACGTCTAATTAAAAATAAAAGGATATATTATTTCAATCATGATAATAATCATAATATATAATTAACATTTGAGAGTCTTCTTAAATGTTAAAAATTATTTATATAATAATCATATGCATTTAAAGTTTAAACTCTACAGAACTTGGCCACTAACATGACAACCATGGACATAAGTTTTAATTACTATAATATATTAGACCGTGAATATCAAAAAATTAATAAAAAATATAAAAAAAAAGTACATAAATCTAATATAGATGATCTCTCAAATGTAAAATATATATATTATTTTAAAAAAAAAAATACACAAATCATTAAACACATAATACAAATAATTTTTAACACATTCATTACAATTACAAATTCTATTCAAAATACTTATTCTATATGAAAATGAAAAAACGAGCAAAAAAGCTGTAATAGTTGTCTTCCTAAAGATATTCCAAAATCTATAAATTGTTTCAAATTTTTTAGAAGGTGTTTAAAGTCTTTAATGTGAATATTTATTTTAATATTTTATAATGCATTCTCATTTGTAAACATATACATAACAACGTAAATATCAATTTAGTTTTATGTTATAATGTATTTGTGAGGGTTAAACGGTAACACGTCACGTTCTCTGTGAACCGAAAAAAAAAACAAACCCCTTACTTTTGTAAACCTATAAGGATGATAATATCTAGTATGGTAAAGAAATTTGAACGACGCAACCAATTTAACGTGCAAAAACTCTCCAGTGTGAGAAGCAAAAAACCACAGGTCTGTAGTTCCCCAAAAATCCACTACAATAATTTATAGGTTACAAATGTCCACTCAAACACCAATATAACAAGAGATACAACACCGAGATTCTAAGAATATTCTGTCAATATTCCAATCACGAAACATCCGAGTGAACCCAAACACCAAACTGTAACTTAGACAGTAAACAACCCCCATATCCTATGATTTCGGCAACTAATGTCTAATCCAACCGTACAAATCAAAGGTCAAAGGGCGAAGAATACAACTATCAAATTTTAGCTTAATCAGAGAAGCACTCACTGTTCGATTTTCCAAACAATTACAACTGCACGTCTGAAACCGCACCAGAGGATAGCCACAGCAATCAGCTCGTTTTTCCAAAACTGACCGTTGGATTGATAATCCCACCAGACAGAATCAAGATCTACGAGTGATGAAAAGTTCTTTCAAATTTCACACTGATCAAACTAAGGGAAATTGGTCGATCGTCGCCTTAACACAGACACTCAAAGTGTTTTCTTGTCCCCACCTTCACTCTTTTCTATCTCTTGTATTGGATGTTTTTCTTTTGGTTGTTGTTCTTGCAAGTTAATACTAATGGGTATTTATAGCAATTCATTTGCCTTCCAATTAGATACAACTACCAATTAGGCAAATGAAAAATGTGCATACCAACCAAGTAGTTATAATTACCAAATTGACAAATAAAATATGTGCACAAATTTCTTCACTTCTTCACCTCCACATAAGGAGGAATACCAACAATATTTCCAATATTTACAGCTCTCCCTGTGAAATGGTAGTGCTATAAAAATGAATGACATAATGTAATTTATTTATAAATTAGGTAAAATATAAGCACTAATCTTCTATTTTTATGTATCCTATAAGCTTAATAATATTATTCAATTGATTGTTCTTATATGACGTATAAGAGAGTCTGGTTTTGAAACCATATTTTTACCTTCTTACTTTTTTAGTTGTTCTAGCAATTATTCACAACAAATTGTCGAAACTCTAGATATTGTCTACAACTGACCATCGTGCCTTCCTTGTCTTCGTTACACACTCGATCACATCATATCCTCGGTATGTCATCGCGTTGTCCTCCCTCATGCTGACATCACTGATCACGAGGCCTCCCACCGTGTTGCCCTAGGTCCTCTCATCGATCACGAGGCCTCCCACGGCGTAGTCCTAGGTCCTTTCTCATTGTTCCATCTCAGCTATCCTTGATCATCCTTTTTACTAAGTCACCTATTCTCTTGCACCATCATCGACGGTCATGAGTCGTATCCCATCTAATATATTTCATCCTCCGGTAATAATCTTCAACGATGTGTCTCTAGTCGCTCATTGTCTGTCGCTCGCCCACCACATTTTTTGTCGCTCACTCTTTTTTGGCACATGCATTGTTTCTTTTTAGCATTTTCATTTTTTGTCTTGTCTCATCGATTCTCTAGTTATCGTCGATCTTCGTTTCTCTGGTCATCATCAATCACCTCCCATTGGTTCTCTAGTCACCAATTTTACACTAGCCTCTACGTCGTTAGCCTCATCGCATTTCAATGGCCACTACGAGTTCATCTTTTGAAACCAATACATCCACAACTTTTACTCTTCAAGAACCACAATGGGTAATCCATTCCATTAACATGTTCAATATTATCAAACTCATCACTCCCAACTCTATTACGTGGAGTATCTGAATATTTATTCTCCTTGAAAAACGTCAGTGTCATTCTTTAGTGCTCTCCTTAGTGAAATCTCCACACTATTTCAATAAATGATGTCAAAGGGTGGGCATTTCTATTCGATTATATAAAACCAAACCAAATAGAAGCAAACAATAGTAATTTGATTAGGTTTGGTCTATATAAATTAATCATTCGGGTCTGAAATTTCAAAAATCAATTGGATTCGTTTTAGTTCAATTATTAATCGTTAACCAAATTAGTCTTTAAAAAATAAGAAATACAGATAAATGATATTTACTAACTATCTAATATATGTTAATAACTAAGGATTAAATATCAATTTTTTATAATATATTTTATTTTACAAAACATATTATCATTTGAAATATTTTGAACATTATCATTTATTTATACTTTTATTTGATAAAATGATCGATAAAATCAAAATAACCTAATAACAGTAGTACAAATTAAAGTTTCAATTTTGCTTTAGTTGTACTATTTTATTGATATTGTTGTACTAAATCGTTGTACAATCAAACTAGATCAAACTGACTTATTTTTTATTATTATTTGGTTACTATTTTTAAAAAATTGAATAATGTGTACCCACTGTATCTAAATCAATAAATTAATCAAAACCTAAGATAAAGAGGCCTAATGGTGGCTAGATGATCTCCATTAAGATGTATGGGAGCTCATTGCTGCTAAGACTTACGGCTAAGCCTATCGTTGTTATATCCGCCAAATTCATGATCTAATCAAACATGTTTCCAAGGGAACTTAATAAATAGAAGAATACATTAGCTCTATGACTACTAATGCATATGAATTTGCTATCCTTGGCAAACCCATTGACCGTGAAGATCTTCTAGATCTTATTCTTGATGGTTTTCTCGGTGATTGTAAATCGATTATTGATATCAACAACACTCAGGATATGTCAATCTCATTGATTATATTTACGACCATAAAGCAAAGATCCAAAAACTTACCTTGTAAGTGCCTTCTTCACCGATAATGGCATATTATACGCACATAATCCTTCACTTAAATTATCAGAATTGTAAATCCTAGAGATCATGTGGTGACGCTCCTTGTCACACCTTGAAGGTCAAATGTCGAAGCCTTGTCATAGTCGTGACCAAGAGTGTGGTACTCAAGGAAATAGTGGAAAGAAGTGTCTTCAATTTCATCTTGTTGCTACAACGCGGACCACTTCTCTGAAATTGCAAAATTCGTATTAGTCCAATTCGAGACAACTATCGGGTAAATCGTGGTAACCTTAAGCATATCACATGGTCACGAAACCCTATGACTTTGAACCATGGCTTCATTAATCGCAATATCACTACTTATCTTTCTAGGTTGTCTCTAGTTGAGTGTCTTTTAAATTTCTACCAAATCAAACCAAAATTCATGTTTTTTTATGTGTTTGTTATCCATGGTTATGATCTTACTCTATCCATAAACTTGCACCTTGTTGTACTCATTGTATCTTTCTCACGTACTCCAATACTTCAAGTGTACATCTTTGTGTTGGCTTGATCATGTCTCGTCTTTATGTCTTGTGCCATAACATATATTTAATGAATCCAACTTTTCATATCGCCTCTAGCCTCATCGTCGTCTATCCTCAGCTATTGTTCACTCTCACCAAACCTTGAATCATCTCAAATTTGTGTCACTTGTGTTCAAATATTTGTGCCACCACTCGTCCAACCATCTTATCGCCCCCAAGCAAGGATTCTTAACATAAAAAAAAAATTGGATCCACCGAGATGTTCTTTCTTGCACGATGCTAGGGATTTCGAGAATGAATCTGTAACTTAAACAATTCATAATGTTCATTCGATGATCACGAGATAGAAAATAATTATGTGAAGCTATATACACTATTTACTTATCATACAAAAAAACTTCACCATTGCCAAATCCATAAATCGCAACATAAACTCTCGAGGATCCTAATTAGCGATAAGTTATATGCAATTAATTTAGTGCACTTCTAAAAATCGCATGTGGGACTTAGTACCGTAACAAACTACTAATGTTGTTGGTTGCAAATGAATTTTTTGCGAACAACATAATCCAAATGGGTTAATCAATCGATACAAATCAAGGATATTGGAGAACGATTTTCATCAACATCCAAGTATTGAATTGTAGGGAACATTTACTCTAGTGGTCAGACCTATTACAATTTGAACAGTCATCTGTCATACAAATATATAACAATTGGATGTCGATAATGCAAACAAGGTCGTATCACTGATGAGGTCTATATGATATAACTAGTTGGTTTTATTGATCGTGATAGATCCACTCATGTTTGTAATATTTAAAAGGCTTTTTATGATCTCAACCAAGCTCCATGTATATGGTATTCGAAGTTGCTAAACCATCTTGTATCCCAAGGCTTCCATAATTCTCTAGTTGATGTTTTTTTTTGTTCTACACACTGAAGTCAACATAATATATGTTTTTGTCCATGTTGGTGACCTTCTTATAATAAGAAATTATCCATCTATTGTTCAAGACATCATCACCACACTTGGTGAGAGGTACTATGTCATAGATCTTGGAAAATTGTCCTACTTTTTGGAAATAGATGTCACACGATCTCCTAAAGGATTAATTTTTTTCAAAAGAAATACATTATCAACATTTTTTCAATGGGCCAAGATGCACAATGAAAAGCTTGTTCCTACTCCCATGGAATCTACCACACCTCTTTCTTTATGTGATGGCACACCATTCATGGATCCTACAAACTATCGAGTTCTCGTTGGAAATCTATAGTACTCGACTCTTTCCAAACTGGATATTTGACTTGCGGTCAACTATGCATGCACCTACAAATGACTATTGAAAAGTTATCAAACGGGTTCAATGATATCTAAGTGATACAATGGATGTCGGCATGTTCTATAAGGTTCATAACCATCCATCTTTACATGCAGTGATACGAATTAGATAGGTATTTGTGATGATCGGATATCTATTGGAGTATATATTGTGTATGTTTGATCTCATCTAATTTTTTGGTCATCCAAAAAGATCCTAACATTAACTCACTCCTCTATTGAAGCGTAGTATCGTTCAATAGCTTTCATTGCCACAAAAATTCATTGGATATCTCCACTTTTGACAAAACTTAAGATTCTCCTTATCGCATCTCATGTGATCTATTATAACAATATTGGAATAATTTATATCAGTGTCGACCCAATTATTCACTCAACGATGAAAAAAATTGGTGTTAAACTATCATTTCATTGATTATCTAGTGCATAATGGAACTTTTTGTGTTACTCATGTTCGATACTCAAATCAAATAGTGGATATTATCATGAAACTGTTATTGCACTCTTTGGTTGACTATTTATATACTAACATTAGATTCACCAACGATGATCCATCCTAAGAGAATATATAAGAATTTCAACATATAAATTTTATTCTTATACGAAAAATATAATTGTATTACTTGTAAATTAAGTTAAATCTAAAACTAATATTCCATTTATATGTATCTATAATCTTAGTAGTATTATTCAATTCACTATTCTTATAAATGCTATATATATTATGACCAATCTGAAACATCATGTTTAATAATAGCTAAAGAAAATACAAAATACTTAATATATATAATATTTTTCAACATAAATGTTATTCTATATCAATCCTATTGAGGTAAAGTTAGATAATTAAACAAGTTTAAAATGAGGATTTTTAGTTCAATAGTTAATTGTATAATACAAATTGTCTTCTTTATTCTAAATTATAACTTTTTTAGAGAACATATCTACATTGATATAAATCTGAGCAAAAAAATATAACCATACATTTTAAATTTTCATAAGTGTATGTATTCGTTAAGCACGGGTCATTTATCAAGTAAAAAGATCAACAGATGTAGAATGTAGTTGAAACATATATATATATATACATATATTATAGATATATTTTATAGTATACACAAATAATTAGTTTAAATTATGTTGCAATCAATTTGTTTAATACAAGTGATAAATGCAATGGGATTATTACAAAATCTAAAGGAATTTTATTTCATATATATATATATATCTCTCTCTAAAAAAGATTATTAAAATAAATGGAACTAGTGCGACTTTTTCCCTTCCCTTGGGTTCCAATTTCGAACACGAAAGTGACATCCACGCGCCATTTAAAAGGCGTCGAATCTAATGATGATTGATGGGAGAAATAATAATCTAAGAATCTTCTAATGTTTCGCTCACTCTCTTGATAATTCAAACATAAAATTATAATTTAAGAAAAAACTCATTAACTTTTTTAAATTTAATTTAAAAATTTGTAGAAATAATCAATCATATTATTTTAAATATTTTATAAATTATTTATAATTATTTCGAATTAATCTATTGAATATATCATTGTAATATATATATATTCCGATATAATATAGATTCATAAATCAATTACAAAATTATATGTATCTCTTATGATAAATATAATTTATTGTAGATTTAATTTTACTGTGTAAAATGTGATATATGTTGTGGAGATTTATCCAATACTTGTTTTATTATAACAAAATCACTTTAAAAATAATTATACTTTGTATATTATTTAAATATAAATAATTAATATATTAAAAATGAATTATTTAATATTTAAAAATATGTTTTTCAGAGATTTTAAAAATATGTTTTTCAGAGATTTTAAAAATAAAAAAAATCAACAAATAAGAGTATTGTAGTAGTAGGAGTACCTTCATCATCATGATAGATTGGAGATGAAAAGCTGTGTAACATAGATCCCCACCCCACAAGGAGAAAAAAGAAAAGCTAAGCCAAGGAAGAAGATCCACCTCTCTCTCTCTCTCTCATCAATCTCCTTATTCCTTCTTCTTCACCATCTCGCTCGAGTTCGAGCTTTTTTTTTCCATTTGAGGTGTTAGATTTTTCAGATGATGAGTCGTTTTCCTGTTGTTGAGTTCGTATGGTATCTCTTCGGAGATTTTCTGGGTTATTTTTCCCTTTTTGGATCGACACTGATTGTTGGTTGATCTCTTTCGTCTTTTATTTCATCTGGGTTTCTGGTGTGTGAGAAGTAAAGACAGTACCTTTCTCTTTGATTCAGATTCGATTTTTGGATGTTTCTGTCGAAAGTTTTTCTGGGTTTGTCAGATCGATAGGTCAATTTCAGTTTTTCCCCTTTTTTTCTTCGTTTTGGATTTTGTCCGAAGATGAGAGAGGAAGAATCTAACTGGTTCTCCAGATGGGAAGAAGAACTTCCATCACCGGAGGAGCTTATACCGTTGTCACAGTCTCTAATCACTCCTGATCTCGCCCTCGCCTTCGATATTCGAAGCCCTAACAATGGAAATGGTAATTCCGGTCAAGCTCACCAGCAAGCCACGACGCCGCCGACTTCCCAACCTCTCCCACCCTCGTCTCAGGCCAACTCGGCTCTGGAGCCGCCGGAGACGAGCCCGCTCGGACGTTGAAGCGGCCGCGTCTCGTCTGGACGCCGCAGCTGCACAAGCGTTTCGTGGATGCGGTGGCGCATCTGGGCATAAAAAACGCTGTACCCAAGACTATCATGCAGCTGATGAGCGTTGACGGTCTCACCAGAGAGAACGTTGCGAGCCATCTGCAGAAATACCGTTTGTACCTTAAGAGAATGCAGGGCTTGTCTTCAGGCAGCGGAGGAAACGGCGGTGGCGGTGGAGCTGGGTCGGATCCTGCGACGGACCGTTTGTTCGCTAGCTCTCCAGTGCCTGCCCATTTCTTGCATCCGACCAGAGGACCAAGTTCGGAGCATTTCATTCCATCTTTTGTCCCAATGGCGACATTACAGCAACAGCAGATGGCCGCGGTGGCTGCCGCTGCGGCCGCAAATCCCCACTTGCAGCCGCCGCAGTTCCACCACAGACAAATTGCTCATTTCAATTCTCCAACGAACGGGCAATTCAATTCTCCAACAAATGGGCAGTTAGAGCATTCGTTCTTGGCTCGACAGACGCCGCAACCAGTTCATAGAATGGCGGCGCCATTGCAGAGTCCAGTTGCTAATAGTTACACAGAGGAATTGGAATCTGCTAATGCGATTGGAGGGAGGACAGTGTTGACTCTATTTCCAACTAGAGACGATTGAAAATCATCGATTATCCAGAGATTAACAGATTCAAGATTTTGCAATGTAGAACTGGAAATTGGTATCTGTCTCTGTTCATTTCGGCATTGATCAGATGAAATGTGTTCTTCACTTGACATCTTTGTAGCAAATACTGAAAGTTCTCACATAGCAATTACACCTTTCTTACTCTTAACATCGAGATGAAAGATTTCTATAATGTATATCTTTCATGATGATGATGATGATGAGCTTCTATATATCGATTGTATATATATATGCATATATGTATGTATAGGCATTGACCATTGAGGTACTATACAGTGTACAGACAGAGGAAAGAAACAAGGAGATATTCTGATGATGTGAAGACACTAATCTTATATTCAACTTACTATTATTATTTATCTACCAATATATGATATTATGTGATCTATATCAAGTACATGTGTTGTTTGGTTGTAAGGAGATTCTATTGAGATAGACCAAGATCCAAAAGAAGATTACTAAAATAGTGATTAAAATAATCTAATCATTAATTATGGAAACTAAATATATATTTGGTAGAGTATCATTAATTATGGAAACTAAATATATATTTGGTAGAGTATCATTAATTATGGAAACTAAATATATATCTGGTAGAGTATCATCAATTAAAGCATGGTGGTGGGTTTCGTAGCTGTCATGTCCTAATCTTGTCTCTCAAAGTCATACCTCTTCTTCTCCATATTTTTTAATTTACATTTTTTATAAATATAAACAATTAATCCAATATGAATAACAACTTCATAATTTGTGATTTTAAACATGTATGATTTATTAAAAACCGTCGGTTTATCTGATATATTTTCCACATAATTTACATTTAAAATGTTTTTTTAATAAAATATTATATATGTTTACTATAATAAAATATAACACTGTATTGATTAATTGATTTCATATTTATTTAAATATAAAACGGACGAATATATAAATAATATTGTGCATTACTAGTACTATATATCTTGAACTCAAGGTTCTAAACCCCAATCATCGAACGATTGATTAAATAAAAAAGAATCAAATCAAATATATAAATAAAAAACGATGACTAAAAATATTTAGATATAATCAAATATATGAATTTTATGATTATATGTTATGAATTATTAAATTTTATATTTTTTAAAATTTTAAAGACTGTATTTTATAAATTTTAATTTTTTTAAATGCATAGACATCAATTAGATGTCGAATAATCAATCTATACACTTGTGTCTATCTATCAGGTAAAGAATAATTGTGTATCTTTCATTATTAACTCTAAATCCAAGACATCACTATTGTATTGGATACACACAGAATTAGGTTTTGTACTCACACAAACAACGAACTATGGATGACGTCATAATTTACATGTTATGAAAAGCAGTATATGTAAGGATTCTGAGATACTGTTCGGAAATATGAAGCTTCACGTGAATCAATATACAAAGAAACAAGAACACACATTCATAAGAGTTTCAAAGAACATATAACATGCAGATGATTAGTCTTCTTCTGGGGTTTCGTTTGGTCAGACAAACTTGATAATAATGGCAATAACAGTAGATATGTCTGTAACATATATAATATATATATATATATATAAGGTCTCAAAATCGGCTAAAACGTTCAAACAGATGAAAATTCCTAAAGACTATTGATAATTCTGCATATAGAATGGTTACCGGTGCTGCAAGTTCTCGAAGCTCAATGGTTGCTGACAGAATGGTGCCTGCGGATAGAATCAGACAAATATACTCTCAAGGTTGTCGAAAATGAATCGATATTTATTGAAATCTTGGGCGAAAACTGAAGTAAGATGAGTCGATTACCTGAAAAGTAGCGTGTCTGAACTGCTCATATGAATGCGCATACATCATTGCCGCGTTTGGCCATTGTGCATGAGTAGCTGCATTTCTTGTAGCTTGATTTACCATTGGGGTGCAAAAGGGACTCAAAGACGGGTTTAACGGGTGACTATAGTTTAGATTTGTTTGAGTTATTGGAATCTGCGGGAATAACCCCTCGTGAAATGGTACTTGGATTGGTATCGGACCAAAATTTTGACCTGGTGGCATAATCCTCACGTACCTGCATCGATTCCACAAAGAAATACGTATATTACCACAATATTATCATTCAGATTATACATGTTTCCGAACAGAAATTTAAACTGCAGTTGGAATCCACATACGTACCTCCCATAGCTCCGGTCATAGTCAGGGTCGAAACGATCCTTCTCTCTATCTCGTATGATGGCAACCCGAGACGCCCCACCAGATTCTCTGATAGTAAGGTTCTTCTCAGCTTCAATCGAAAGATTCCTAGACAATTCGGTCTCATTTCCGTTCAGATACATATGCTTCCCATCAAGGGACGAATCCTCAGAATCTGAACTGCTAGGACTGTTAAAAATACGAGCTCGAGCTTTATCATACTCCTCTTTTCTCTCCTCAACACTTCTCAAAACATTCTGTTGCATTCCCATTCCGGTACCTTCTCCACCAGACCCTCTGTTCGGTCTAGGCTTTATAGCAATTTTAAGAACCTCAGGTTTATCACTCTCTGGCTGCTTAGCAGGAATTTCGGATAAACGAACCAAAGGGTATCGGCTTTCTGGCGTTTTTCTCACGAGGATTCTATTCCCAGAGCCATCTGAACCACAGTCCATTACCATGGTTACAAGTCCATAATGCTGAGCAACACGATGCGCTGCTAGCCGAAGGTATGATGTCGGATAATGTTGGAACTCAAACTGAAGCTGCTCAGGAGTTTGTAAGAACCTCTGCACTTCAAGCTCCATGCGCAAAACTGACAAACAAACAATGGTCAAGCTGAGGAGTTCTTATTTATATCTATCACCAATATTTGAGTTCATATACTGGAAAATATCTACAGACTCAAAGATATCTATAAGCTAATACTTGATAATAAGACAATCTGAAAAGGATTAAGGCTTGTTTCTCCAAGAATATTGAATATCGATTCTAATCACAATAGATGTAAGCAGCTTTCATAATTCAGATTCGTTGAGCTGAAATCAAACGATGATGATTTCGAATCTAAGGAATCATGAAAACATTAAAAATAATGGATCTATCATGAAGCAGCCCCAGGAACCCTAATTCCTAAACAGAAACCAGAAGTCCGCACAAATAGTTCCAAAACCCTAACCAGGATTCGCAACCAAAGCAAACTCAAAATTCAACGATTACGTAATGAAACCTAGAAATCTACCGAGAAACGAAATAGCGAAATCAGATCACCCGCGGATAGATGAAAAAGATAAAAAATCGAATCATGGGTTCGCGAGAAAATCAGGAATTGACTAACTGGTGAGACGATGACGAGGGTTCTGAAGAGCCTCGACCAAAAAGGGATCCACCATTGCTTCCTTATTATCGCCAAGAGCAGCCATGGCGCTTCTCTCTCTCTCTCTTCTTCCTCGGTCCTTCTTCTCGCTCTTGTATCCTTCTATCTCTCTCTCTCTCAGAAAGATAAGAGAAACAGAAAGAGATTTCAGGAAGAAGGAGACGAAAAAGATAGAATTTTTCTTATTAGCATTTTGAGAGGGAGAGGGAACGAGAGATCCAAATAGAGTTCTTGTTTATATCTATCACCAATATTTGAGTTCATATACTGGAAAATATCTACAGATTCAAAGATATCTATAAGCTAATACTTGATAATAAAGACAATCTGAAAAGGATTAAGGCTTGTTTCTCCAAGAATATTGAATATCGATTCTAATCACAATACATGTAAGCAGCTTTCATAATTCAGATTCGTTGAGCTGAAATCAAACGATGATGATTTCGAATCTAAGGAATCATGAAAACATTAAAAATAATGGATCTATCATGAAGCAGCCCCAGGAACCCTAATTCCTAAACAGAAACCAGAAGTCCGCACAAATAGTTCCAAAACCCTAACCAGGATTCGCAACCAAAGCAAACTCAAAATTCAACGATTACGTAATGAAACCTAGAAATCTACCGAGAAACGAAATAGCGAAATCAGATCACCCGCGGATAGATGAAAAAGATAAAAAATCGAATCATGGGTTCGCGAGAAAATCAGGAATTGACTAACTGGTGAGACGATGACGAGGGTTCTGAAGAGCCTCGACCAAAAAGGGATCCACCATTGCTTCCTTATTATCGCCAAGAGCAGCCATGGCGCTTCTCTCTCTCTCTCTTCTTCCTCGGTCCTTCTTCTCGCTCTTGTATCCTTCTATCTCTCTCTCTCTCAGAAAGATAAGAGAAACAGAAAGAGATTTCAGGAAGAAGGAGACGAAAAAGATAGAATTTTTCTTATTAGCATTTTGAGAGGGAGAGGGAACGAGAGATCCAAATCCCAATCCAAGAGGGTGAAGGTGAGAAAAAGACCCTCCTTCGCCCTTTATCTCTCTCTCTATTAACAAGTGGGGAGAGAAGAAAAGTTGCAGCCTTTGAGATCTTTTTAGCTTATTGTATTTTTCTTCGTGTCTTAATTTAATTATTTCAGATTTTTTTTAATAATTTTCACTTCAGAAAATACCTGAAATTGCAATTAAAAAATTGAGATAATTGTGTTTTGAGCGAAAACAAGTCCATCCCGCCTGAAACGTTTCGACGCTTTATTTTATTTTCTTTGATATTGTTTGGTCGGTCCGACCTTTAATTTCAGTCATATATATATCTAACGGAATAGATGAATATATTAAAAATACAAAATAATATAAAAAATATTATTTATCTAAATAATCAATAATATTATATTAAAATTTATAAAATTATTTTAATTAAAAATCTATAATCCATTTTTAAAATTTATTTATATCTAACATTTATCGCATTTATTAGAACAATATACATTTATTATATCGCTTTAACATTTATAAAATATCTAAAACATTAGAATATTTGATGATTATATAAATTTATTTTAGAACAATAATAATTATTATTATATATATATTTATTTATTTATACATCAATAAAATTTAATAAAATATATGTAATTATTTATTTATTTATTTATACATCAATAAAATCTAATAAAACATATGAAATTATTTTATTTATTTAATTTTTTATTTTTATATCTAAATTTTCATGTTACTTATAAAATACAATATGAAACATAATAATTATTTTTAAAATAATATATAAATAAGTGTCATATAATGACACAATAATTGTCATATATATATATATGGATGTATTTAGAAATTATTTTTCTAATTTGTCTACTTTTTAAAAAATAATTTAATAATCTATGTATAGAAATTAAAAAAATTAATTTATTTGTAGGTCTTATTTTTTAATATTTTTTATATTTATTATATATTTGTATGTATACAAATAGTTAAAAAAATACACCTAACTCTTATATAAGACTGTGTTTACATCCATACTTTGACCATACGAACCAAATATGATATAGTTTGAAATTATACTTTTTTTGTTCACCTATGGTCCATATGGTCTATTATTATCACTACATTCACCAACCAAACCACTTGCAAAGACTATATAATATAGAAAATAGAACACGAAATGGAAAATGGAAGAATTAAGGCATTTATCTAATTACACCATTTCATTGTCACCAAATGTTTATAGAAAAATGTCATTTAAATATAATTTATATAATAATTTAATCAATATTTATTTTTAATACTAATGTCAACACCTTTAAAAACATTATTTGTATTCAATATGTTTTATTTTATTCGTTGTCTAAATGATTACCTATCCTGATTTTAAAATTTATCTGATGTTAATAACATAATATTTAAACATTTAGAATATAAATATTTCACTCAATATCTTAAACATTAAAAAAATTCAATATTTCACTCAAATCGGTTTTATCAAATTCAATCTATATAACCACTTTTTCTTATACGTAAAGTCAATTTTTAAATGACGATAAATATTAGAATGAATATATTATTTTAAATTACTAAGTATATATCCGCGCGATATGCGAGAAGATATATCATTGTAATTTTTAGAATGTATATAAATGTTATGCAGTAGTTCAATGAAGAATATGAAAACATTTTAATGGTCGTATATGACAAAGAATTGAATGAAATGCATCACAGTATAAATGAGTTAATACAAGGAACAATGTTATTCGTAAATCATGCTATTAGGAGAAATGTGATATTATCGACATTTTGAAAATGGTGTATTATTGTAAATGGTGGCTCATAGATGATTCTGTATGATGACATGGTAAGATAGCCTTTGATCGTACGACCTAAATGGGGGAAAATAATAATATCAGTTATTAAAATAAGAACAACATTGTAAATTAGTAAGTAATTGGTTGAGTGAAGAAACCACTTTTATGCTGACCTTATGTATTTGGTAGTCTATTGAATATTTCTGCATAGACAACATTTGTTATGAGTGATTGTTGTGTGGATTCTTTATTGAGATCTAAGATACGCAATCTGTTGGTTGGTGTCACTCTTGATAGTACAACATACAACTACCCGTGGCTGAAAACCGATTCGGGAATATACAATCCAATTTGTTTCAAACTTTGACCTTGACTTTTATTTATAGTCATTGCATAGCATAAACGAATGGAGAATTGTCATCTTTTTAGTGTAAATGAGAGACCTGAGTCACTGTGTGACAGAATGATTCTTTATATAAGCAATATGAGTGCATGTAATAATATCTATTTCCAAAACTCTTGATACTAATTCAGTCACGACCATTCGTGTTCCATTACATAGGTCTTCCTTTTTATTGATATTACGGAGCAATATTATGGGGGCATCGACCTTCAAATATATGTTGTGTTTTGGGAAACAAGGAAATTCAATTGCCCATTTGTAAGATAAGATCGATTCTTAAATGAATCTAAAAAATTTGGATACGTTACATGCACGAGTTCTTGTAGTGGCTCTTTTGTCGATTGAAGCAATAATTCCCCTATCAACAAAGATTTTTTCTCCATCACTTAAAGGATCGGCCTTGATTACCTTTTTATGTGCCCGACCATTCCTCACATCTGATAACCATTTTGCGAACTCGGCCTCATGATGATTTAATCACATATTTTGCGTTAATGTGAATACATGACATGATTGCCATAGGTGAGACCGACTGATGGATGCCATCAGTGTCAGCCTACCCCCGCGAGTGACCGGTAAGATTTGACGAAAATCACCTCCTAGAAGAATTGTTTTCCCACCAAAAGGTTTATTAGCAGCTTCGTCACCGTTCATCGATATAATATATTCCATTGTGCGTCAAACGCTTCAAATACGTGCCGATGTGCCATGAGAGCCTCATCCCATATAATTAATTCTACCTTTTTCAACAATTTTGCAACCTTGCTTCCGTGTTTAATGACACATGTTGATTCTTCGTGCAAATCTGGAGGGATTTTAAACCTTGAATGTATAGTTCTACCCTCTGGGAGAATTAGTGCAGCTATGCCCGACGATGCAACTGGTATTATAAATTTTCTTGACGATATGATCTTCAAGATAAGCGTTTTATACAAATAGGCTTTTCCCGTACCACCTGGTCCATAAAGGAAAAAAAACTTTCCTTTTCTACGATTCATTGAGTCCATCACTGTTGTGTAAGTTTTCAATTGTTCATATTGATTGTCACCATTAACTCCATATGCACTTTCTTCTCTAATTGCTCATCGAAATGCAAATCGTGATGTAAGATGGTATTCGCGATGTCGGCTAGGATGCTTGTATCTAGAGTTGGCATACCAGAGTAATCTGCCAATGATTTTTCATTTTCGCTAAGCAACTTCTCGAGTTCTATAAGAGTGTACTGTTGAATATCATCCGCTGACAATTGAAAATCGATAAACTTGAACTCTTTATTTTTTTAGAAAGTATATCGTCTAAAGGAATTCCTGACACTCATTCCATAGGTCAATCGGTTTGCTAAATCACAATACACTAGTAATATAGTAAAAACTCGTCGTCATTGTGACGGCATGGCCCACTTAGATGTCTCATGCATCGCTTGTCGCTATTCACTGTCTCCATCAAGCAATCCTCTAGCAATGCATGTGTCCTCGAAACTATTATACTTGACATTGTCAACTGTTTTGATGTCATCATAACTCGTTGGCCCATTAACTATCCTTAGGTAGTAGAGCTCACCAGACGATGGATGGATGTTGACAATTTTGCCAAGTGTTAAACCTCTTTTTCTTCTAGACCAAAATTTATCTATACTGTACCAAACGAACAAGGTTAGAAACTACACATATGTTAATTCTCTTGCATCTTCAAACATTCCGTTTGTTTTCATCCATTGTGTAAACATAGTTTCTTCCACACCTAGTTTTGATAAGACTTTTTGTAGATCTGATGCATCCTCAAAGGTTAGACTCTGTTTGTTCTCCAAATGCAATGATAACCTCATAACTGGAGGTCTCTGATGGTGTATGTGAAATGAAAAAAAATCCTCCATACTGCTCCACAAGAAGAAAGGTAACGACACTCAAGGTAGTTTGTTATTTTGTTGATTTCCACAAAAGAAGCCTTTTCCAAATGTGATGTGGCTTCACTATTGGTGTCCCTCGCTATTAATAAGGATGCTTTGTCCACCCCTTTTATAATATATTTGAAGAGATATTTGATTGCATTCGATCTGCTGCACCATTCAACGTTTATGTGCGCTCTATATTTCTTCAAGATTTGAACGTTATGCGGAACCACAAACTGATTTCCCAAATTGATATCCCCTTTCATCACAAACTTCGAGTCATCTTCTCTATGCTTGTATAAGACATAACCTATATTATCCACGTACGTGTTCTCGATGTATGGCCTTGGATATTTCTTTGTGCAAATTCCATTTTCCATGCATGGCAACCATGGCCTATCAAGATCACATGGGCCATGCATCATATGTTGTTCAACCAAACTGAAGCCTTCACTGTCAAATTCTTTATTTGGCAATTCTGCTTGTATAAAGGTACCAATTTTGGCAGTGGTAGGATTTTTGAAATTAGGTTGCAACCAAATCAAGATATGGGTGTGCGGCAAACCACGCTTTTGGAACTCGATATTGTAAAACAGATGATAAGAGGATACGGAGTAGATACTATAGGGATAGAACGACAATTAAGAAGATAAAAGTGATCATATTTAAGATAAGAAAGGAGTTTTACATGTCGATGAAGTAAAAAAATGATTCATCTTCGATAGGTAAAGCATATTGTTTACTTTTCATTCAAGGCTCGATCAATCGTAAGGATAAGTTAGCTGTAGACCCAGCTTCATTATGATTACGGGCTATACGAAAAGTGTTTGCCAAGTGATTATGCTCATCAAGCATCTGTATTAGGCTTTCTTCGATGTTCTCATCTAAATTGCCTGAATTTGTTGTACGGTGTAACATTTTATATGGTTGCGTACCTCATTTGCAATATCATATATGTAAAGCTGAACAAATTTAGGAGGGTTCCCTTCAACCGGCAAAAGTGAACCAATTTGATGGTGATTTTGACCATGGATACGAAGGGTATAAAGACCATTCTCCCTATAACAGAATGATCGATCTTTGCACCAATCGATGTGAACGCTAGGATTGAATTATAAACTCGAATATTTGTTCGGAGACCCTTGGCAAACGAATTCGACCTTGGCTGCAACATAAGGTAAATAGTAGTTGTCCATGGTTTTGTTTCATAGAAACACTCTCGGACGACCAAGCTAATTCCGCACAATGTTGGCATTGAATGATATCATTTTACATACTAACGTTCGTTGTTGTCAGGCCTAAATATATAAATAGCAATGAGATAATGTTATACTAATCATGATGATCACTGGGATGACAAGTTTGATGTTAGTTAATAATAAAGTCATTTTGATAAGATAACCTCCTTGTTGCGATGTCGATGGTAGCTGTTTAAAAGTATATGTGCCACAACATGTAATAATTTTTTGAAAAAAATAATTGTTTAAGTGCGAGCATAGACCTACAAATTTTGATGAGTAGGTACAATTTTAATTCAGTAGAGATGTGACCTTACCGTTGCGGCTATG
>CM071871.1:37768744-37786754 GCA_036759665.1 Gynandropsis gynandra | reverse complement strand
GGCTGGACGGGGGGACGACTACGCTCGGGGGGGACGACGACGCTCGGCCGGTGATGAAACGAGAGAGGAACGACCGATGATGAAACGAACGAGAGAGAGAGAGAGAGGAACGAACGATGATGAAACGAGAGAGAGAGAGGCGCGGTCTGGAGAGGATTTCTGAATTAGGGTTAACCAAACAATCGGGCCGCCCGGCCCGGCCCGAAGCCCGACAGGCCGGGCTCTATTCGAACGGGCTTTTTAGTCGGCCCGAGCCCGAAGGCCCGGTTTCATTCGGGCTGTCAATTTTACAGCCCGAGCCCGCGCATTTCGGGCGGGCTTCGGGTGGGCCCGCGGGCTCGGGCTGTTTTTTACACCCCTAACAACGCCATTATTGATCAATTTGAAAATAATTTTAGAAGTTTATATATATTATCGAAATATCATATTAGTTTATGTATTGTTCTGAAAATAATATATTTAGTTCATGTTTTATTATAAGAAGATATACAATTTTATTAATAAAAATATGAAAAAAATAATTTATATATTTTTTATTTATTATATATGTCCTTATGTATATGGAGTAAAATAAAAAATAAATTTGACAGGGCCGGCTCAACTAGAGAAGAGATCATGTGCCATAAAATCAAAATAGGCCCTTTTGAAACGAAATATTCGATACCAAAAAATTGTTTTATATACAATAAATATTTATAATATTTTTGAAAAGAGCTATTCTATTTGCATGTTTTGAAATGAAATATTCGATCAAACTTTCCACATCTAAATCCTCTAGGAGACTACTTTCAATTGTCATTAAAGCTAATTCATTCAACATTTATTGTGATATAGTGGTTCGTAAGTACGACTTCGAGCTTCAAAAAACTTTTTTCTGCAGAAACAACACTAATTGGAATAGTCAATAAGATTCTATACGCAATTATTGCATTCGGAAAACAATTATGTCGTTTCAATAATTCTAATAAAGCAATTGTTCCTATCTTTTCATTTGGTAAAAATTCTCTAAGTAACTTTAACTCAACAAAAAGCTCATATCCATTTCTAGTCTTTTTTCTATTTCTACATATATCATATCACAAGCTAACCACAAGGATCAAACAAAAAAGCTGATCCATCCGATTACGCAACAAAATAAAAAAGAAAGACGACAAAAATCGCTTGAATCCTCAAGCAAAAATCTTTGGAAGAGGGAGAAAAAAAGAGAATTTCTGGATTTCTAGAAAGGGTTTTCTAGGAACCGTAGAAAGAGTTTCTATATTTTTTAGAGGTAAGGTTTTTTAGGAATAATAGGAAAAATTTCTACATTTTTTGGAGTAACTATTAATTTTTCCATAATAATGGACCCTCAATGAGCTGAGGGCCCTGTTCCACCGCTCTTGCGGAACATGCTCACAACTGCCCCTGAAATTTGATATGCTATTGAGTTTAAATACTACATTTTCCTAAAAAATCTCAACTTCAACTCTAATTTTATAATATTAATAAACTCATATTACCATTGTATTTTAAGCGACTCAAGCGATCCTAGCGATTCAAACGACCATTGTGATTCTTGCGACTCAAGCGACCTTGTGATCCAATGACTCTCTTGAGTCAAAGAGGATCATGAGTCTCAAGCGATCCTTGCGATTCAAACGATATTTGCAACTCAAACGACCCTTATCATCCAATAAATCTCTTGAGTCGAAGAGGTCATGAGTCTCAAGTGACTCACTAAAATTGTATTTCGCTCAACTTCGAATCGCCTCTCGCTCCTTGCTCTCACTTTCGAATCGACTCTCGCTCTTTGCTCTCAACTTCGAAATAGGTTTCATTTGAAAAAAGGTCAAACCGTGTGTGTTTTCACATAAAAAATAAAGACACATTTGTTTTTTCTCCATTTTTTTTTATCTTAGGTTTTCGAGAGGGTATACATAAAGAAGAAACCTAAAAGGATATCCTTGATATTTTGCCTACGTATATGCATAGTCTCTGTGTGCAAAATCCAAGTATTGTCTACATCTAATTAGTTTTTTAACTTTTTATAATTAATATTGGTTATAATTTAGTTTGTTAAGTTTTCCATGTGAAGTTTGAAGTTATTCCACTTCCACTAACCAAATGCAAAGTGTCTAAAACACAGAAAGAGGAAAAAAAAGGTCTGCTCTATACATTCATAGCATTGACTTTTAATAGTTTGAATGACTGATTAAACATTCTTAAATAGTAATAATATAATCATATGCTTGACTACCCGATATGGAATACCTAACATTAGAAATCAGATTTGATGGTCAAACTTAAATTAATAATTAACCATAAAAATTTAGAAAAAAAATGTAAAAATATTGAATATATATGTCTTAATCACTTCCGAGTAAAGCTTGAGAGTGATTTTGACCAAATAAATGCAATGCTATCATATTCTCTTACAAAACAAGAGACAATGTGTTGATTAAAAACATAATTGAGTTGTGAAGTTGTCATAAATAGAGATGATAAGCATTCAAAGCTTTAACCTTTTAGTCTCTTGCCATTGTAATTCATATTCAATTAGATCATCAAGAACATTAAAATCATACAACTTTCCATATTAATAGAAACATGTAATCTCTTTAAATACCCATTAATCAAAATCCATTTTATTCATATAACTTTTGCCTTTTTGTCACATTCATTGTTATATCATTATTATTGCTCTTGAGAATGTTGGGTTTAGGTGATAACAAGGGTTACGTTGAGAACGTCGAGGGTCGTCTAGTGAAGCAACATAGACGGGATCGTCTCACACTCTTTGGGGACGAGACCATCGACATCCCTGCCTTGGAGCTTAACTTGTTCGGGCCGTCCCACAATGTAAAGGGGCCATCGGGTCCCGAGGGAGACGCCGGTAGCTCCATCAAAGAGGTTGAGGACAAGCGGAAGTACATTTGCAAGTATTGTAACAAGAAGTTTGCAAACTCGCAAGCCTTGGGTGGACACCAAAACGCTCACAAACGGGAGAGAATGATCTTGAAGCGAGAGAAAGAGGCCGCCGAGAGGCATATTGATGAGTTGATTAATCCATATCCATTTCCATCGTACTCATCCCCGTTTCCAACTGTCGGACGTCCCATCGTTAATCATTTGGGGGTTAACGCTCAGTCCATATTTTATAAACCTACCTATATGCCCTCTGTCTACCAGCGCTACAACCCATGGCAAAGGACCAACTTTGTGGGGCTACGAGTTGATCCTAGCCATGGGTCGGGTCAGCTTTGGGCTCACACTAGAGCCGTGGCAATTCCACCACCCCCTGTTGTTGGACTACGCGACATGCGGCAGCCCTTGATTCCACAACCGTTCATGGCCTCAGGCCAAGTCACCGCACCATTCATGGGTTTAGACCTTGGTCCAAACCGTGGTCCAAACCGTGGCCAAGTCATTGAACCTCTCATGGGTTCAGACCTCCGCCTGAGCCATGGAGCTCGTGGACAAGCCGAAGTGCAAAGAGGAGGGTCAGCCAAAGAACCTGCAGCAGCCATTGGGCAAGAACCCTTTCAGTCTCTTCCTAATCTCTCACTTAACCTGTGAAGCTCTCAAGCTTCTCTTTGTCATTCTCTTCTTTTACGTCTTTTTGTCATACTTTTCAGCTGTTGCATTTCTTTTGATCATTAGATCTCTACAATAAAATACTTCTTTGGTTGCCAAAAGCATATCACAATCCACAAATAATCCTTGAAGAAACAATATAAGCAGAACATAGATTTCATTATTGATATATAACCCTAAGATCACATGGATAAGGACATTGACGGTGGCTTTTTCGCCGGAAAATACATGTCCCCAAGAGGCATTTTTTCCTCCATCATTTATATACAACAGGCACCCAAAGCATATATATATTCACTAAGGATTATGAAAGGAGGCGCACACTCTTTGATCATTAGATCTCTACAATAAAATACTTCTTTGGTTGCCAAAAGCATATCACAATCCACAAATAATCCTTGAAGAAACAATATAAGCAGAACACAGATTTCATTATTGATATATAACCCTAAGATCACATGGATAAGGACATTGACGGTGGCTTTTTCGCCGGAAAATACATGTCCCCAAGAGGCATTTTTTCCTCCATCATTTATATACAACAGGCACCCAAAGCATATATATATTCACTAAGGATTATGAAAGGAGGCGCACCCTCTTTCGTGTGGCACACCCATAACAAGAGCTCTTCCAAATTTTTTGTTTCGTTCCGTTTAGTTCATCGGAATTCATTTATACATTTAGCTTGAGTTTGTTCGAGGACGTGAAGGCTTTTCGTATTTAACGTAGAAGACATATCAAAAGCCCCTTCGTAGCGTTATGCGTTAAGCCCAGCCGCTACAAAGAAAAGCAAGATGGTCCTTTTGACAGTTGAAGAAGAACCTGCATTAGCTGCTAAAAGCAGAAACCGAATAATTGAATTACGAAATGAACGCATACTTGGTTTATATCGTTAATCAATGACGAAGAATGTACTTACATGAATAGGATGATTGTGAGATCGGTGCAACTTTGTTGGAGTGCTGATCATTTGACGGGCTTTTGGGCATCGGTTGGGCAAACACGACATGGGGCAAAGGCGCAAAGCTTGGGACCAAATGAGACTTTGGCACAGGATTAGGCGCTGCAGGGTGCCGCTGCTGATGCGGCGGCTGGCTAGAGGACCCGGGAGGAAGATATGGTACAGGTGCATGTGCATGTGCATGTGCATGTGCATGTGCAGGTGCAGGAGCCAAATGCGTGTGTCTCACCCGACTGTTTCCTCTTCGTCGTCCTCTATTCTCGAATTGGCAGGGCGGAGGAGTGGATGGGGCTTTTGTAGGGCTTCTCTGAGGAGAAGGTGGGTTTGCCTCAGGCACATTTGATCCTCTTTTAGCTGCAGGTGCTGGTGAAACCTCGGGCGCCATGTGAGGGCTAAGATGGTGGTGGTGGTGGTAGTGATGATGGTGATGATGGTAATGATGGTGGTGGTGGTGATAGTGGCCATGGGGAAGAGGCGAGGGTGCCGGAGAGTTGGTGCCACCGTAACTACTACTATTTGGCAAGATTGATGAAAGACGAACTTGCTTGACCTTACCAAATATGGTATTGTTGAGACCGAGGTTTTTTGAACGGGATCCTGTTATGGTATCAGCCAGTTGCTTCGCTCTTGGCCTTGAATTCCCGACTCTTAGCAGAACTGATGAATGAACAATTGTTGGGGGAGACACCGTAGACCCCTCTGAGTTTGATAAACTTACGAACAAATTCTGCATTCAGATCATCGTCGTGTTAGAATCATGCAGCAACATGTCACATATCGGATTTTACGTAACTCCTGAAAGGAAATCCATAAAAGGAAAAAAAAGAACACAAAATCAAGGTAGAAATGGCAAACCTCGTATGGCGCTAAATTCAGTCCATTCTTTAGTTGATTCGTCAAGGCATTGAAATTTATCTGTATCTGATATATAGAGAAGTTTAGGGTAAAATTGAAAAGAATCTGCGCTTTCTGCAGAACAAATGCTTGCTGTGGCGGAATAACGGTAATTCCTCTCGGGAACTTTAGCACTTGGAAAAGGAATGGTTCTCCGAACAAGGATTTTGTTAGCCCCAGAGAAGTCTGGTTTACGAGCAAAAACTCGAAAATTTCCCTTATAGAACTTAAAGACAAAGGAGATATCTCTCGATGTTTCATATCGTGGTCAACTCCAAACACAACCGTTGTTGTGTTCGATCCAGACACAGACTCAACAGACAAGATAGTTACCTGTTTCAATCAAGCAAGTTGGATCAGAAAAGAAACGAGATAATACACGTAATCAAGATAAAGAAATGCGAAAGGAAAGACGATTGATACTTTGATGGAATCATAGCTCATCTCCTGAAAGATATCATCCTCAAGCTTCAAAATATTTTGATTCAGAAACGAGACCGGCTTCTTGACCCTGAAACTTGCAACTATTTCATGATCTGCACAAATATTAAACTGATTCAGAAAAGAATTCATACGTAGCGATTAAACAGAGATTTAATAACAAGATGACTATCAGCACGAGAAGTCAGACAGCATTTGCAAGCAGTCATGCCAGTCTAAGAGATACGATATGTGATTTCCATAATATAAAGATGACATGAAGAGTTCATGTATCAGCAAAATCACAACGCGGCAAGCAATAAATCCTTGGAGAAATCTAAAAGATACGATAAATACATCTAAGCGCTCAACTACTTGACTACATAGTCAAGGACCAAGAACATCTACATAAACCTCGAGCTTATATTCGAGTTAGCTTTCTATAACCCGAGGTTTCCTAAAAAGGCTCTCCTCTCTTGAAATCGCAGGAAAACTCGTAACATAAACGAGATGAGATACTGCTTTCGATCTTCGGCCTTATCTGTGTAATTACCAAGAATGGTAATTTTAGAGCTTACTATGCATATAGAGGATATTGGAAGAGAAGTTAAAGGTCTTACCTTCGTAAAATCCCTTACCCTAAATGTCATGCCAAAGTAAGCTCAATGCTTCAAACAAGTCAATGTCTCTTCCTTATTTGTTTCCCCAAAAGTGGCCAAATTTGAACAAATAGCATAATATTTCAATCCAATGTTGTTCCTCCCATAGATTTTGATGAAACCCTAATTATCTCATTCCCACATACTAAGAATAGAATTGCACAAAAAACACGAAAGATTCGGGGGTACAGAAGCTAAAAAGACCATAAAGACATTGTGGTCGGATTCTTGGTCGGAAACGACCATTATAACAGATACCAAACATGAACCGATAGCAATCAAATCACAGTGGAAATGTCTCATACAAATCAGACGAACCGAGAAAAGATTCACACCTCTAAACCTGGGATCGAGATCTGGATCCACCGGATCTGGTTTATGACGATACAGAGGCAACCAAAACATAGCAGAAAGAAACAACGCGACGGAGAGACTCAGCACGAGCAGACATCTGAACCCAACGAGCCCAGAGATCCGGCCGCAACCACATGTACCGCCGCGGCGACGTGCATTTCCCTCCAACGCACCGCCGATAGCTTGGCCGTCGGCACCAGAAACGCCGAACGGGAGATTGCGATCATCCTCTGTCTTCCCCATTGCAAAGCATTTAGGGTTTCGTCAATAGAGGCCATAGCAAGAGCTCGAACCGAAGTAAGGACAACCCTCACGATCGGTGGGTACAACCATTCTCAGCTTCTGAAGCAATGCACCCTCACAAAACCAGACAAGAAGAACACACAATAAAAAGAACAAAGCAAAAAAGAGACAAATCCTCGAAAAATCGAGAGGAGAAGAGCTGAATTTGAAAACGGGGTTCAAATTGGAATTAGGGTTTTGTCTCACTACATTGGAGTACAGAAGACACGAACGAAATCGAAGGAAAGAGAGAGAGTGAAGTGGTTTGGTGGAGGGTACGAAGGGTTCAGACAGAAAGGGATTGGAGTTGCGGGAGAGAGAGAGAGAGAGAGAGAGAGAGAGAGCGCCGACAGAGGCTAAGCGAGTGTGTTTTGAAGTGTCGGAAGGAACCACCGTTCCAAAGTCAAAACCAACCACTTCTCTATCTCACTAATTTCATGGACAAGAGAATGCATTTTTTACACTGTTTTACTTACAATAATATTAATATCCTTTTGTTTTAAAAAAAATACAATCGTATATGTATATTTATATATTATATTCAAGTATAACTATATATTATATATTTAAATATGTGTATTATATGGTTTAGATTATATGAATATTTATATGTATAAATATGTATGTATTTAATACATAAGATATATATATATATATATAATAAGCAAAAATAAAAATTACCAATGTGTATATGAACTAGAGAAATTATGAAAAGATGACAAATGATATCTTGTAATTGTGTATTTGAATAATATAGTACATACCTATTTATAGATAAAATAATATATATATTTTTCAATTTGAATAACGGTTCATATGCTAAAGTCCAATAAACATTCATAATTAATGTAATACTCTTTTTTCTAATATTATTGATTATTTTGATAAATTTTATCACAAAAAGTGTGAAAAAAAATAATGACTAGAGAAAACAAATACGGTTATAAAAAATTCAGCTTCGATTTATCAATCATTTGCATGTTTCATAAATGACAAATCTTGATACTATGGAAGTGTTTCATGAATATTGAAATAAGAAGACCCTTTACAAGTAAATTAGCTAACTTTCCGTTATAATAAATATCAACTTCTTTTTCTCTATTGAATTTTTGGGTATACGAGAAAAATTCGGAGAATATATTTCATTATATCAATTTTTATGTATTGTTTCTTCGTTTGAACAAAACATATATCATTATTTTCATATAATAGTATTAGATCGATATTAGTTGACGAAACACATGTTTTTTGTATGTGTCAAATTATAACTTTTAGCCAAACACATTCTCTACGTATTTCATAAAATATGCTATGACTTCAACTTAAACATGTTGAAACTAATATTTGTTTTTTAGAACATCATGATATCGTTGTGCCTCTAATTGAGAAAATATATCATGTTTATTGAATTTTTTTGGGATAAATAACATGCATCAACAATATATATGTTTAGTCACTTTCCAAGGATGACGTACAGGGGATGAACTATATTGTGCAATAAATTAGTAGTAAAACGCTATATCAAGACAAATATAATTTGTCAGATACAAAAGACCCTTATTACACTCATATATGGTATTTCTTGTCCGAGCATCTCTTCATTATCTTCACAATGACAAAATGAATCATTTTCGATATTTAGAGATCTAAAGACCATTGAAGTGCTTAATGAATTTGTTTTGTCGATGTTATAACACTTTAAAATCCTATTTGTATAATTTGATTGAAGAATATTCCAATTTTAGATGTTCTACACTGTTAAACCAAGATAAAATTTGGTTTATCCATGATCTTTCATTTTTTAAATTCCATTTTCTATATATTTTTTCACATATTCAATTTCTTTGAGATTTATCCAAATCATGCACATAAACAACAATTATCATAAAGTTATTTTTTTAATGAATACACAAAAACAAGTATGATTATTAACAAATTCATTTTCAGCCAATGTTGGCTCAGACAATTATACCATATACGTCTAGATTATTTTAATTTATAAAAGAATCAGTGCGATTTGATCGCACACAATTCCTTAGGATTTGAGTTTGATGCTTCCCATATTCTTAAATCTTTCAAAAATTTTCATGCATATATCATTATTTAAAGACCCATATAGATATGTTGCAACAATATCCATAATATACATTTTTAAAATATTGGAAGTCGTTAAACACATCAAGTATCTAAATAAGATTACATCCATAATAGGAGAACATATTTTTTTCGTAATCAGTTCTGGATCTTTGAGAAAAGCTTTGTGCAATAAGATGTGACTTATATCTTATGACTTCATTATTTTTGTTTATCTTTCACACGAAAACTCATTTCCATCCAAATGGTTTAACACTATCACGAGTTTGAACAATGGATCCAAATGTTTTTCTTTCATTTAATGAGTCTAATTCTATTTGCATAATCTTTATATATTTTATCCAATCTTGTCTCTCTCTTTTTTTTAATTTTGATATTGACATTGCTTCTAAATCTTCATTTTTAGTTTAAATTTCTTTGGACATAGAGAAAAAGAATATTCAATTATTATCATTTATTTCATATATTCTTAAAATCTTTTCATCATGTATATAATTAATAGAAATCTCATTGTTCTTTGTATGTCCAATATTATTTTCATCATTTTCATGCTGATAATCTTCTTATGCACTTGTTTCTTTTTATATAGTCTTAATTATTTGTGAATCAGTATCTTTATCAAATTTTTTTCGAAGATTATAATCTTCATAACCAAATGGTCGTCCATGCTTCAAATGTATTGTAAACCCATTTGGAATTCTTTTATCCCTATATCTTTTTGGTATTATATACGAATGAATGCATTTACAGCCGGTATATATGATTTTTTCGCCCGTACTATATCACTGAACTTATATGGCAATCGATTTACGATATTTTGCTAGTGTATGATCTTGTGTACTTCCATATTTTATTGTTTTGTACGAGGATCAAGATAAAACAATGATTGTGTTTTTCATGTCAAATCTTGTGAGACTTATTTTAATTTTTTCCTAATTTTGAGAATTCATTCTCTTTAAAACAACAATCAACAAAATGAGTTATGAACACATCACTCGTTTGTAGTTTGAGATATCTAATGATAGATGGTGAATTATATCCAACATAAATTCTCAATAATCTTATGAGCCTATTTTTTTCCGTTTGTCGGGGACAAATCTAAACATATAATTCAGAACCATATACTAGAATATACGGTTCTTAACTAGTTGCTAATTGCATTGGAGAATATTTATGACTGATGAGCGCGAACTATCAAGCAAATAAAATGCCTAATATTCACTTACCGCAAGAATACAGATCAGTGTAATACCAGGGTCGAACTCTATGGATTAATGCAACCTAAGCTAAGAATATAACTAAACTAAGACCGATTAAATTGATAGTGATGTGGGGTAAAATCTGATAATGCTAAATGAATTATGATAGCAATGAGAAAGACTTGATAATTAAGAATACTACGAGCTTTGGGTTATTGGAATTGCAAGAGTGCAAACCAACAAAAGATCATAAATCAATCAAACTATCTTGATAATGGGAAATTCATAGAGAATGGTTCTCTCGACACCTAAACTCCCTAACCACAATAACATGCAATCATATCTCCTAACAACGATTAACACGAAATTACGGTAGCATTAAGCATGCAATCCTAATTTTTAAGTCGATTAACCAATCGATCAGGTTCTCATTAATCAAAATTAATCAACAATCAATATTTCTGGATTCATAATCTAAACTCCCAATTAAACATGAAATCGTAAGTTATTGAACAGTCAACACAAGTATAGAACATTCATAGCATTGACCATAGAACCGAAATACAAGAATTTTTGAAAGATCTAAACATTATATCATCACTAATGTTCCGATGTTGTTTCCTTACTTCTCCAACTTCTCTTGAGCTTTTCTATGTTTTTTCATCCTCATCTTTTGTTTTGAGCGTCCCTTGTATTTTTTTTACGGCGTTACCCTTGTTTTCCATCGTTTAACCTTTTTTAGGTTTAATGTCCATGCACGCGACCCACGTGGGCTCCTCATCCACATGCAATCCAAGCAGACTTAGTGATTGCACGAGTCGTGCAGATTTTTCTAGAGGTGCAGCCCGCGCGAGCTAAGGGACACCCTGTGCGGGTTCATGTCTTTTATGGGCACGACCGGGTATTCCGTATGATTCTTTTAGTCTGAATATGCTTCGAGTGGTTTGTAGCTCCAAGTATGTGAAGTGGAGTCCAAGAATGAATATCCTTAAGCTCGATTATGCCTTGTCACCTTAAAATCTGAAAAATCAACAAAAGGGCTAGATAGAGAACATTCTATTGGTTTTGTAACCCGTTCTATAAAAACCACACAGAAATGATCTAAATACGAAGGCTAAAACTAACCCACACTATGTGTTATCAATGGCAAATACTTTGACTTGTTTGAATTAATGCTACAACATGTAAAATGTCATGTCCCCAACAAAAAAACTGAGAATTTTGTTCTAATTAGCAATGGTCGAGCAATAAGTTGAAGATGTTTTAATGACTCTACCATAACATTTGGTGTAAGAACATGTGGTACAAGATGTTCAATCTCAATTCCAAGCGATATACAATAATTATTGAAAGCTTGAGAAGTGAATTTCATTAGCGTTATCAAGCCTCACTTTCTAAATGGAGTAATTCGAGAATTGAGCTCTCAAATGCAACATTGTGGGTTGATAATAGATAAACATGTGACCATCTCTTTGAAGCATAGATTAATAACATAAAGTATCAAATGGTCCACT
Source organism: Gynandropsis gynandra (assembly GCA_036759665.1). Taxonomy (NCBI): domain Eukaryota; kingdom Viridiplantae; phylum Streptophyta; class Magnoliopsida; order Brassicales; family Cleomaceae; genus Gynandropsis; species Gynandropsis gynandra. Next base: position 37,774,804 of record CM071871.1, on the reverse strand, counting down.
TGGTGGATAAATTGTTCCACATATATATATCCTCATGTATTTGTTCCAACAATGATGGCGATTCATGTTTGTGATCTCATGATATTAAAATATCTTCTCATTTCTTAATAGATGATCATAAAAATTTTCAACAATTCTCCAAATCATTACTTGAACCAGGATGGTCCAATCGATCATGCCAAATCCTAAACATGTTTTTATACTTTGGGTTGAAGGTGGCATATGATTTAGTCATACTTATTTTTGTGAAATATAATCCAAATAATAAAGTCGATAATTTTTTCATAATATATTTCTTTCTTGAAATCATTATTGTGAAATAAAGATATTCACAATTTTCAACATTTATTGTTTTAATATGATAACCATTTTAGTGAATATATTTGAAATTCAATAAGTTTTTTAGAGATTGTAGAGAGAATAATGTATCTTGTATTATAAATTTTATCCTTCCACACATTATGAAATTTATTTTTCCACATCCCTTAATTATTATTGCACTTTCGATATCGTATTGATATTGGATTAATGTATTCTCACCTTAGAGAAATGCTTTTTATCTTTGAATATTGTGTGTATCGTAATACAATACACTAGACACATATATGCATTATTGATATTTGATCGAAATATATCCTATGTAACTTTGATCCGATAAAGATATTTATGAACCTGAAAATAAACAACAAAAAGTTACACATGATATACAAAGGTTTAACTACAACAAAATAAAACCTAAAAATTTAAAAACAAACACAAAAAAATTCGGAAAATAAAAAACTAAATTTTAAATGAGACAATGATAACAAAAAGAATTTCATGTTGATATCTCTATATTTTTCATCATTTTTTATTTTCGGGTTTGTTAATAAAATCTATGATGTCCAAATATATTTCACCTTTGTTGTCATCGAAAAAAAATCGTTGAGATCATCAAAACGAAATTTGTTTGAATATATTTGTCTTTATCCATTTGTGATTTCTAGTATAAATAAAAAAAAATTATTGATATACGACATAGTTAAGACCAATGCCCATTCATACAACATCCATAACATATGGTACATTTTCGTCTTTTAGACATATTTTCATATTCAATATCTCGGTAATCTTTTTTCTTTAGAAAAATCACATATTTCTAATGACCTAGAATTAAGAGGTTTTCACGAATCTATGAGATATTATTTTGTATAATGTTCATTTTTAAATCCATCGACAATATGATGATGTAAGAAGATAATTGTTTTTCCCTTATACTCTTTTGAGAAATTATTTCCATTATCAATGTTCTAATGATATTTTTGCATTGATATGCAAGTTAGCATCAAAGCGCATGTCATATAACTTTTTTTAGAAGTTTCAAATGTTGTAATTTTGAGATTCACCTATTTCAACAAAAAAATATATTATTATTAAAAAAATAAACAAATACATTATGATATTAAAATCAAAGTTAGAGAAATGATGATATAATATTTCCATAAAATAATTCAGGTGACAAAGACGTCTATATTTATAAATAAATTATTTTAGGTGATTTAACCATTTAACATTAAGATAATAGAGATATAACATAAAAATTAAAGGGTGACATATTCATCATTCACATAAATAATCAAAAAATAAAAATAATATAATACAATATATAACAACAAAATTAGATGGAGTCATCCTCGTAACAATAATAAACAAAAGATAAATATTCACATTATTTATTGATAGTTTAGTTTGTCGAAATTTAATAATATGGATATGTTATAATCGTGATTTAATCTGCGTTGTTTTTATAATAATATATATATATATATATACTATGATCAATGATTTATACTCTACAGTGTATATATATATATATAATTTTTTAATTGAAATTGAATCAAAATAAAAAACAAAATCGATTAAAATCGAAATCATAACAATTACAATTAAAAATAATTCATATAACATATAATATCTGAATATTTTATTAAAATTTGGTTAGATTATTACGCTGATAGAGTATTAGAAAAATAAAATTGTACGATTATATATATATTATATAAATATAACTATATTATATATATATATCCAACATTCGTTAATGATATGGTATATATTATATGTATATATAATTATATGTATACTAGTTTGAACCCGCGCTCTGCCGGGAAATTTTCATTAAAAATAAAATGTAATAGAATATTTTTTTATTTGTTGATATAAAAATTCATAATGAATAATTTAATCGGTAACGTGCGAACACGTAAATTGTTGGATTTTGATTAAATCATATCTAATATATTTTCAAATATTCTATATTATCTTATTTTTTCGCGAGTTGTGAATTGTTGACACTTTTTTTATTTAGTACCGTTGAATTTATATTAGATTTAACTTTAATCATATAATATAGTACTATTATAAATTTTAAAGATAAAAAATTTATATTTTATAATAAATAAAAATTTATTGGATAACAAAATAAAAATTATTAATGATTTTTAAACAACATTTTTGAAATAATTTTTATAATTACTGTTATTATTATTATTACTAAGTTTATTTTAAATAAGTCATTTATGAAGTTTTGTCTTCTTAAAAAATACAAATTAAAATGATTAGTCAGATATTTGCGACTATTCGGTATTTATCCACCTCTAATAATTTTTTCATGCTGCAAAAAAATGAAATTATCATTTAACTTCCATTTAACTTTTTAATTACTATTATTAATTTTTTATTTTAATGTAAATAATGTTTTAATTTCATTAGATACATTTTATATTAAGTAAAAGATAAAGTATTTCTATATTCAAATATGAAACTAAAATAACATTTACATATAGTAGAATTTTTTATATGTCCTGTTAAACCCATAAACGAATTATGCAATGTCACAATATTTTTTAAAACAAATTCAAAATTTTATTTTACAAAAATAAGAAGTGAAGTATTTTGTTATTCTTTATACAATACAACATTATTTTTATCGAAATTTTGTAAAAAATAGATCGTTTGACATTTTTTAAATGAATTCCGTCTTTTAAACGGAAAATAATTTTAAATGTATTTTAATTTTTATACAATACAAAATTTTTTTATTAGAATCTTTTTCAAATATAATTGTTAATGATAAAAATATTAATGAAAATGAAATATATTTTTATAAAAAAGTTAATAACCTCCAACAATTTAAATTTAATAATATTAATAAATCACATTCAAAATTTACAAAAATAAAAATTAAATTTTTTTGTTATTCAAATTTTATTCCTTCACTCTTTTTTATACAATACAACACTATTTTTTTTTTTTGAAATTTTATAAAAAAATATCATTTTACATTTTTTAAATGAATCCCATCTTTTAAACGAAAATAATTTTAAACGTATTTAAATTTTTATACAATACAAATTTTTTTATTACAATCTTTTTCAAATATAATTCTTTAATGAAAATATTTTTATTAATGAAATATATTTAAAAAAAATTAATAACCTCCATCAATTTAAATTTAATAATACTAATAATAACAGTATTTGACCATAACACCCCCTTAAAATATACCCTCTTCCTAAAATACCCTTAAAACCCTAAACTTAAAAATCAATTTTTTTTCAACTTTCTTCTCTCTCTTCCGCCTCCTTCCTCCTCCTCTCTCTCTCCTTCTCTTTCTCTCCCTCGACACCATTCTTCTTCTTCTTCCTCTCTGCTTCTTTTTCATTTTCGTTTTCTTCCTTTGCTTGGCGTTCCCTCTCCCTCACTCGCCTATCCTCTCATCCTCAACCACCTCGGCTCGGGTTACCTCCACCACCCCTCGCCTTGGTCCCCCTCGCCTCGCCGCGCCGCGCGTTGCCTCCACCGCCGCCGTAGAAGAGTAAAACGAAGAACTGCAAGTATAAGGAAATATAAGGGATTAAACACCCAAACCCTAAGAAAGAAATAAGGGCGGTGAAACCCCAGAACAAATCGCATGGCTGATATTGGGCGAGAGATGTCGGTGGCGAAATCGCACCGTTGAATGGGGGAAAAAGAAAAACGAATCCAACGGCTGTTAAAGCCAGTTTGAGCGGTTGCCAAGCACGCGCTCCATCGGGAAGGGGTGGAAACTGGGTCGGGTCGTTGAACCGGTTGATAACCCGGAACATCTCAGCTGTACACGCAGGCAAAGAAACCCTCACACGGTAGAAATGGCTGCAACGTCATCGGTTGTGCACTGTTCATCAGTGCAAAGCTTTTAGTATGGATGTAGATTAATGTATAAGGTATATCAATATATAATATATATATATATATAAGAATATAAAAATAAACAAAAATAAAAATAACTAATGTGAATAAGGGGAACTTTAAAAATATCTCATTGACCTTATATAACCTTATCTAACTTTAAAAATACCTCATAGACCTTATGTTTTAAGGAAGAACTTCCTTTTTCTTTTTCTTCAATTTTTTTTCTTTTTTTTAATCTTGTGACCTTTGAGATCTTATGTAATCTTATTTAACTCTTGTGACCTTTGTAACCTTTAAGATTTTATGTAATCAATATTTAAACGTTTAAAATGTCTTATTTTGCATCAGATTTAAACGGGTACGACTCATGCGACCACACATAACCCTTGTACGACTCATGCAACCACATATAACTCATAGACGACTCATGCGACCAAACATTATTCATGGACGTCTCATGCGACCACATAAGACCCTTGTATGACTCATGCGATCCTATATGACCACATATGACCCATGGACGACTCATGCGACCAAACATGACCCATGGACGTCTCATGTGCCCTTGTACGACTCATGCGACCCAATATGATCACATATAGCCCATAGACGACTCATTCGACCAAATATGACCCTTGGACGTCTAATGCGAACACATAAGACCCTTGTACGACTCATGCAACCCTATACGATCACATATGCGACCAAATATGACCATTGGACGTCTAATGCGAACACATAAGACCCTTGTACGACTCATGCGATCCTATATGACCACATATTGCGACCCTTTGTACAATAATAGTAAATCCACAAAAACATTGATACTAACAATAATACATTCTATTGAATAATAGTAAAAAAACCAACCAAAAACAAACATGAATTTTGTTGTTCAAATCAAGTTCAACCAAATACAAAAACCAACCAAATACAACAGAATTCAATCTATGAAGATTATAGGGGCTATCGGAAGTGTCTGTGATAACCGAATAAATTTACAACAACGTCAAACTAATGCATATACGACCAGATTTGATGAATCGAATAATTCGGTTTGAGTTCACTTACCACTGCATCTACGGCCAGATTTGAACGCGTGACTGGTACCGTGAAAATCCTCTCTTCAGAAGAAGATGACCTTGACATCGAATCGCCGTCACCAGTCGCTTACATTTTCGGCAATATGATGATGATGATGATGAGAGAGTGTGTCGTTATTAGAAAAAAGGAAACGGCTGGAATACGAATCGCTGTTAGATGGAATTCGAAAAGAGTTTTCAAATTTTGGTGAAAATTTCGGCGGGAATTCTGGTGAAAATGAATTAATTCCAAATGAGGGTCGCATGGGTCGTATGGGTCGCATGGTCGCATGTATTGATGAATAGATGCGAACTCGGAGAATTTACGGGTTTAAGATGAAACTCAAATATATTGTTAATGGCATATTGATAATGGATTTACAACGTCAAACTAATGAATTCCAAATTAGGGTCGCATGATCGCATATATTGATGAATAAATGCGAACTCGACGAATTTACGGGTTTGGGATGATAAAATGACAAAAACCAATCAAAACAATACATTTACAACGTCAATCAACGGTTAAAACAGATTGTGACCCATGTGTACCTAGTTGAGTTGTGTATAACCAATGCCCGTGTTTCAAAAGTGATAGTAGTGTTTTAAGAACTCGGCGGATGATTAAACAATACATTTAACATTTTCTTCAAATGTCGATATTATTTATATTATTATCTATATATATTCTAAATTATACATATACAACTCAAATATATTATTAATGGCATATTGATAATGGCATGAGTCGCTTGGTCGCATATAT
>CM071871.1:37749560-37760400 GCA_036759665.1 Gynandropsis gynandra | reverse complement strand
TTTAAACAAAAATCGATTCTTATCGGTTTGTTCAATTTTTAACCCGAAATTAGTATGATTTTTTCTCGAATTGTGTACAATTCGACCCAAGTTCAATTTTCATACCATTAAAAACTCGAATCAATATGAAATTCAACAAAATTAAATCGAAATTTAAACAAAAATTGATTCTTATCGGTTTGTTCGATTTTTAATCCGAAATTAAGATTATTTTTACTCGAATTATGTACAATTTGACCCAATTTTGATTTTTATACCATTAAAAACTCAAATCAATATGAAATTCAAACAAATTAAGTCAAAATTTTAAAAAAAAATCGATTCTTATCGGTTTGTTCGATTTTTAATCCAAAGTCAATATGATTTTTACTCGAATTGTGTACAATTTGACCCAAGTTTGATTTTCATACCATTAAAAACTCGAATCAATATGAAATTAAAAAGAATTAAACTGAAATTTAAAAAAAAAATCGATTCTTATCGGTTTGTTCAATTTTTAACCCGAAATTAATATGATTTTTACTCGAATTTTGTACAATTCAACCCAAGTTCGATTTTCATACCATTAAAAACTCGATCAATATGAAATTCAACAAAATTAAACCGAAATTTAACAAAATTCGATTTTTATCGGTTTGTTCGATTTTTAACCTGAAATTAGTATGATTTTTACTCGAATTATGTACAATTTGACCCAATTTTGATTTTCATACCATAAAAAACTCAAATCAATATGCAATTAAAAAAAAACGAAATTTAAACAAAATTTGGTTATAATTTTGATTCGGACTTGTTTGATTTTTAACCCAAAATTAGTAAGATTTTTACTTGATTTGACTAAATTTGGTTATAATTCTAATAAACGGAAAATAATTTTTTGTTTAAATTTCGGATTAGTTCGGTTCCAAATTTCATATTGATTCAAATTTTAATCGGATTAATCGGTTTAGTTCAGTTGAAATTTCATATTAATTCGAGTTTTATTGCTATTTCGATGTAATTTCGATAAGAATCGGGTTTTCTTTAATTAAGGTTTAGTTCGGTTAAAATTTCATATTGATTCGAATTTTAATCGGGTAAAAATTAAAATTAGATTCAAATTTTGGTTAAAACTGGTTTCAAATTATGGTCAAAATTAAGTATAAACCAAATCAAAATAGGACCTAAATGCTAGTCAAAATTGAGTCTAAACTGGGTCAAAATTGATTTTTCAAATTCTGGTCAAAATTGGGTCTAAATCGGGTCAAAATTGAGTCTAAGCCAGGATTAAATTAATTTCAGGTCGGGTCGAAATTGGATAAAAACATGATTGAAATTGAAATATTTAATATAATTTTAAATGGAGAGGGTTATAGACAGAACTTTTAAACATGAAAGGGAATAGGATGTTAGCCGAAACATAAAAAAAATAAGATGAATACGAAATATGAGCGGAAATAGACAAAATAGAGGGAAATAGGAGTTTGTTTCAAATTTTTATTCACCATTTTAAAAAAAGTATTCATATTAGTCGAGACTCCAACAAATAAAAAGACGTAGTGGACCATATGACCGATATATTTCTTGTGAAACTATCAAAAGAAAATAAAATCATCAAGCTTCTTCATATGATATCTTAATTGCAATGACTTTCTATTATCAATATGATTATATAATTTCATTTCGTAATGAAATCCCACACTCATGTACATATCAAGAAAGTAATAGAAAAACTTGTAAGCTTTAGTCCCAAAAAGTAGATTTCTAAATGATATAAAGATATAAACGCACTAGAACCCAATTTACAGATGTATACGGTACATGTGAATTTAGTAATAGCTAATTTATACTATAAATGTCTAATCAGATTCTAGTTTCATTTGGGAAATTATAAAGGCAAGACATGAATCGTCTATTTGCTAATATGTGGCAAATGTTGCTCAAATATTCATTGAAAATTTAGTGAAACGTTAAATATTTTTCATGTTGCATAATTTTATTATAATTTCATAAAATATGTGAAAAATGAATAAAAGAAACCCTATCTATTCATATTTAAGATTTCAAATTTCAAAGCCTCTTTCTTATTCAGTGTAAACCGATTTAATTTAGGTATTAAAAATTTGAGCAATAATTCATAAGGAGGATTATAAAAAAATATATGAATTTTAAAAAAAAAATGCAAGAATTGTGTATACATTATTTATTTAAAAATATTCATCGATTATGATAACTAGTTATAAATCAAACCATGAATGTCCCAATTGAAATATATATTTACATGATATAATTCATTATTTAATATAAAAATACATATTTACACTTCGTATTTTATTTAGAAATAATATAATAATTTGTATATAATCTAAAAAATATTTTGATGGCATTTTTTCGAACTAATAATGATAAAATTTACTAAACTTGTGATGCAATATAAACTAAAAAAAAAAAAGTGTGGCTTTGTACACTTGCGCTTCCTTTTTCCCTTTCAGCTCTCTCAACGCGCCTCTTCAACTTCGTTCGAATTGTAAACCTCTCTGTCTCTCCCATGGCGAATGAAGAAGAGTGGCAATCCTCGATGGGTTCGATACCCTCTCAGGACGCTTTATCGGATACTTACATGGTGGGCTTCGTCATCGCGAACATAGTAGGGTTACAGTACTACTCCGGTCGAATCAACGGCAGAGAAATGGTCGGTCTGGTTCGAGAACCCTTGAACCCGTACGATGAGAACGCAATCAAAGTCCTCAATACGCGAGCGGTCCAAGTGGGTCACATCGAGCGAGCCGTAGCCGCTGTTCTGTCGCCGTTGATAGATACCCGCAGGATTTTCGTTGAAGGTATCGTACCCAACACTCGCTCTAGTAGCAATAGATTCAAAATTCCATGTCAAGTACACGTCTTCTCGAGATTAGAATATTTTCCAGAAGTGCAGTCGGTGATTTCGCGAGGTGGGTTGGTTTTGATTTCGGATTCTGATACATCCTTCGGGTTATCGGAGGCTGTTGTGGTTAAGGAACAGATGGGTGAAAGAGAGAACAAGAGCATAGATAAGATATTTAAACTGGTCGATAGCAATGTGAGGCAAAAGGAGAAAATGTGGGCTATTGATCCGCCAAAGGAAGTGATAAAATCCCAACTTTTTGTTCATCAGAAGGAGGGTTTGGGTTGGTTGCTTCACAGGGAGAATTCCGGGGAGTTGCCTCCGTTTTGGGAAGAAAAAGATGGGGAATTCATAAACGTTTTGACAAATTACCGTACGGATACACGGCCTGAGCCTCTGCGTGGAGGAGTATTTGCTGATGATATGGGGTTGGGTAAGACCCTCACTTTGCTTTCCCTGATAGCTTTTGATAAACATGGAAATCCATCTAGCAGTATGCCGGATGAAGAACCTGACGCTGTCGAAAACACTGAGAAGAAGGGTAAGAAAAGGGGTAGAGGGAAGAGCAAGGAAAGTGTGACGCGTAAGAAGCATAAATCCGATTACTTTGGTGTGGATGTGGCTGAGAAGACAACGTTGATCGTTTGTCCACCTTCTGTATTTTCAGCATGGGTTGTACAGCTAGAGGAGCATACAGTAGCGGGGTCTTTGAAGGTGTATATGTACCATGGGAGTGAAAGGACAAATGATGTTAAGGAGCTTAAGAAGTACGATATAGTGCTGACTACTTACAGCACTTTGGCGGTTGAAGAAGCTCGAGAAGATTCGCCTGTCAAGAAGATGGAGTGGCGAAGAATAATTCTGGACGAGGCTCACACTATTAAGAATGCAAATGCTCAGCAGAGTCGAGCAGTCAGTAATCTGAAGGCTCGCTGCAGATGGGCTGTCACGGGAACTCCTATTCAGAATGGATCTTTCGATTTGTTCTCTTTGATGGCATTTCTCCGGTTTGAGCCATTTTCAATCAAGAGTTATTGGCGTAGCTTGATACAACGTCCCCTTGCTCAAGGGAAAAAGAAGGGGCTCTCACGTCTACAGGTAATTCGATAGTATCCATCTCGTCATCATACTTTAACCAAGCAAAGGAAAACGAGGAAAGTTTTCATCTTTTAGTGACTCGATTGTGCTCGTTTTCAGGTTTTAATGGCGACAATATCTCTGCGGAGAACAAAAGATAAGAATTTAATTGGTTTGCCACCTAAAACCGTTGAAACATGGTATGTTGAACTTTCTCCGGAAGAACGTCAGCTATATGATCACATGGAAGAAGAAGCTAAAGATGTTGTGCAGAACCTCATAAATACAGGCGGCTTGATGCGCAACTACTCAACCGTGCTGAGTATCATATTACGGCTTAGACAGCTCTGTAATGATGTAGCTTTATGCCCTCCTGAACTAAGATCTTTTTCCACCTTAACAGCCATCGAAGGTATGTAAATCTCGACATATGTTCTCCTCGATTCATTGAGTTGATTGGAACATTTCTTGTTGAATGATTCATCGGCGCTTGTTTTAGTACAAACCCATCTCGCCTTTTTTAGTTTTCTCGGTATCGTTCCACTTTGGTTCGCAAAAGGCGAAATCTTAACAAGTGATTTTTGACTCCAAACAGATGTATCTGATAAACCAGAGCTGCTGCAAAAGCTTGTGGCTGTACTGCAAGATGGTGAAGATTTCGATTGTCCAATTTGCATCTCCCCACCAACCGATATTATCATTACTCGCTGCGCTCACATCTTCTGCAGATCCTGCATTCTTAAAACCCTTCAACGAATGAAATCGTGCTGCCCTCTTTGCCGTGCCCCTCTAACTCAGTCTGATATCTATAACGCTCCTCCAGAGGCTGCGAATTCTGATGGAGACACCAAAACATCTTCACCCAAATCATCCAAGGCCGCAGCTTTACTGTCACTTCTCCTTACATCAAGACAAGAAAACCCCAACACGAAATCTGTTGTGTTTTCTCAGTTCAGGAAGTTGCTGCTTCTTCTAGAAGAACCGCTCAAAGCCGCGGGGTTCACCATATTACGCTTGGATGGATCGATGAACGTAAGGAAACGAACCCAAGTGATTGCAGAATTCGGGAATAAGGATCTGAGTGGTCCAGTGGTTTTGCTGGCGAGCCTGAAGGCGTCAGGCACCGGTATTAACCTAACAGCAGCCTCGAGGGTGTACCTGTTCGAGCCATGGTGGAACCCAGCAGTTGAAGAACAGGCGATGGACAGGATTCATAGGATCGGACAGACAGAGGAAGTTAAGGTTGTCAGGTTGATAGCTCGAAACAGCATCGAAGAGAGGATTTTGGATCTTCAGCAGAAGAAGAAGAAACTGGCGAGTGAAGCTTTTAGGAGAAGAAATGGGAAAGATCAGAGAGAGGTTAACGTTGAAGACGTACGTGCTCTTATGTCACTCTGAATCATCTTTGCGTCCCACTTACACTTTTTTGCCCATTTTGTTGCTTCTCTTACAAGTAGCTGGTTTTACTACTAATGGGAAAAAAAATTTGTAAATGTTGAAAATTAATCATTAATAGCTATAAATATATATTAAAAATATAAAATATATATTATATAAATAATATTAATAAGACATATATATAATTAAATATAATCATATGATTGAAATATATATGTATGCGTATGTATATTAATAATATGTATTATATATTATATAAATATTAATATATTTATACGTATACGTATATATATACTATTCTAAGAGTTGACTAAATATAAATAAGTATATATAAATAATAATGTATAATATATATATATATATATATATATATATTACCGTGAGAAGTGAGAAGAGAGTGGAAAGTGATCATAGAGAGAGTGTTTGAACCGGTGAGGGGAAAGAGGATCACTTCTGATATTTTTGTGTCTTTACAAAGTTAAGGACTTGCCTATTTATAGGTAAAACCTTAATGTTTTGAATAAAAAAATATATAGGTCACGGTCCATTAAGATATTTATATTTTAATATTTTTTTTAAATGTCTATTGATCGGCTTGTTAAAAATTTTATTATGGAAAAACATTTTGGGATAAAAACCTTGATGAGAGAAAAAGAGTGAGCCGTAAAAGCTCCTCGATTTGTCAACCCTTTGTTTAATCATAAGCTTCGAAGGTGACGCATCCCGATATTCCGAATGTGTTTTTTCAATGTTGAAGTAGGGAGCGCTTTTGTGAATAAATCGGCTATATTTTCGTATGATCGGATGTATTGAACATCAACTTCTTTCTTCTTCTCGAGCTCTTGTGTATACGTGAAAAATTTTGGAGGTATATACTTTGTTCTGTCACTTTTGATATATCCTTCCTTTGTTTGAGCAACGCAAGCGGCATTATCTATTAAGATTAAATTCTACATATGTGACTTATTAATCATATATGGATATAATTAATCTTGATAGAATTACAAAACAATATTTGAACTATAAGAGGAAGGTTGAATGTGTTGCTGGAAGGGAAGGAGAAGACATTACCATTTGAGGCAATGCTCTTCACGTGAGAAACCTAGGGAGAATGCAATGGTGTTGTCACTTTCACTCCTCCCAAATGCAACATGGTGTTGTCATTTTAGGCATTAATTAGTTGTACTTGTAGGTTAATTCAATTCTTATTCTATTTAGCATTTTTTATGTTCTATAAGAAGAACACTCTCATTGTAATATAAACCTAAATGGAATGAAAACACTTTCCCTTCCAATTCTCTCCAACTCTCAATCTATTTCCTCAATCTCTTAAACTCTAATTATTCCAACATGGCATCAGAGCGGTTTACATAAATTTCTTAGTCTATTTTCATCATTCTTCATCATAATCTCCTTATTCTCTTCGAAAAATCTGTTCGGGTTTTTTTTTAATCTTCTCAAACACCAAACAATGGACATGGAAAGCACAAAGATGGTTGTACCAGTGATTCTTAAAGGGCCAAACTATCTCTTATGGTCAAAATTAATTAAAGCAGCCCTAGGAGGCAAAGGCCTTTGGAAGCATATTGAAGAAGAGGAAGCTCCAAAGGTGACGTCTCATGATGAACATGGGAAAGAAATCATCACCATGGATTCGGAGAAATGGACTCAAGAAAATCAAGCCGTCTTCTCCTTCCTTCAAAACTCCCTTGAACCATCAATCCTTGAAGCCTATTCCTATTGTGAAAGTGCAAAAGAATTATGGGACATTCTCAAGAAGGTTTTCGGCAACATCTCTAACATAAGCCGGATTTATGAAGTCAAGGGAAAAATCAACAACCTCAACCAAGAAGGAATGACTTTCAACAAACATTTTGGGAGGTTTAGATCTTTATGGGCGAAGCTAGACATCTTAAGGCCAAGCTCCATCGATCCATAAGTCCTTAACGAAAGAAAAGAGCAAGATAAAGTCTTTAGCCTTCTCTTTACCTTGAGCCCCGCCTACAATGATGTTATCAAACACATCCTTAGGTCCGACACTCTACCAAGCCTTGAGGATGTGTGTGCTCAAATTCAAAAGGAAGAAGGGTCTCTTGGCTTATTTGGAGGCAAAGGCGAAATGGTACAATTAGCAAACAAGGGACATTTTTAAGGAGGTTTTGGCGGCAAACAAGGGACATTTTTAAGGAGGTTTTGGCGGCAAACAAGGATTCAAAAAATGTGTCTATTGCAAAAAGGAGGGACATACTAAAGAGGAATGCTGGATTCTACATCCCCACCTTAAACCACCAAGGAACAACAATTTCAAGAATCAAAGAGCTCATTTCTCCAACAAGACTCAAGGAGAACCGACCGGTGCTTCCTCTTCTCAAAACAATGGAGAAGAATTCAAAACCATGGCTGCCTATATGATGAATGCTCAAGCTGAAATGGTTAAGAAGTCCGACCTCGAGGCACTAATCAAAGCATTGAAGGAAAATTCCGGTAATAAAGATGGTAAAGCTTTACTTGCATCTAAAAATATTAAGCCATTGTTAATTGATTGAGGAGCCTCTCATAATATGATTAGTGATGCTAATCTCTTAAAGAACATTAGACCGGCCAAAGGGAGTGTCATAGTAGCAAATGGTTATAAGGTTCCAATAGAAGGTGAAGGAGTACTTAAACTTTTTAAAAAAGATTCAAAAGCATTATATTTGCCGAAATTCACATCTAACTTACTATCGGTTAAAAGAACCACAAATGACTTAAATTGTAATGTATTTTTAGTCTCTAATGAGGTTTCTTTTCAGGATATTAAGACAAGGAAAATATTTGGTAAAGGAGTCACCAAGGATGATTTATACATGCTTGAAGACACCAACTCTTTTTCGGATAATTCTAATGTTTCGGATGTATATAATGTTTTTAAATGTTTTTCAGTCTCTTGTGATGATGTTATTTGGCATGCTAGATTAGGACATCCACATTTTCGTGCCTTAAGTTTAATATTACCTAGTGTTTCTTTTAAATCGGATGAATGTGAGGCTTGTATCCTAGGAAAACATTGTCGAATTGTTTTTTCTAAGTCTTTCACAAACTATGATAATTGCTTTGATCTCGTGCATTCTGATGTATGGACAGCACCATGTCTATCTAGAGATAACCATAAATATTTTGTCACATTTATAGATGAGAAATCAAAATACACATGGATTACCTTGTTACAATCTAAAGATAGAGTGTTAGAAGCATTTATAAATTTTTAAAATTATGTGACTAACCACTTTAATGCCAAGATTAAAATTTTTAGATCAGATAATGGTGGAGAATACATGAGCACAAACTTCAAACTACACCTATCCAAGCATGACATATTCCACCAAACAAGCTGTCCATATACACCACAACAAAATGGTGTAGCCGAGAGGAAAAATAGACATCTTATGGAGGTGGCGATGTCTATGATGTTCCATACAAATGTGCCCAAAAGGTTTTGGGGAGATGCGGTTCTAATCGCATGTTACCTTATAAATCGAACTCCAACAAAGATCTTACAAGATCTCTCCCCATTTGAGGTATTAAACAAAACTAAACCTCTTATTAATCACTTACGAGTTTTTGGTTGTGTATGTTTTGTCTTAGTACCTGGGGAACAAATAAACAAGCTAGAGGCAAGAAGCACAAATGCTATGTTCATTGGATATTCCACTATCCAAAAGGGGTATAAGTGTTATGATCCTTCTACAAGGAGAGTTCTAATATCCAAAGACGTCAAGTTCATGGAGAACAAAGGGTTCTATGATGAGAAAAATTGGGAGAATTTAAAAGACTTGGCTAGTTCACCCTAGGACCGAGCCAATAACCTCAAGAAAATCTTGGAGACACTTGGGTTAGGAAGTGTTGAACTTCCAAGAAGAAATGCGGCTGTCCAAGAAATGACTAGTGAGGGTACTTCCCTTGATCATGAAAGGGGGAATGAGGAAGAAAATATGGATGCATCCGTACATCCACTAGAAGAACATCCGGTTCATGACCAAGGAAGTACTCAACCATGTGAAGCACCGATAGAAACAAGTGATGAAGCTATTGAAACACAAGAAGTAGTGCAAGAAGAAGTGCAACCACTTAGGAGAAGTACAAGACTTATGATGAAGAATACACCGAGGGTTGAAACACAAGAAGTAGTGCAAGAAGGAGTGCAACCACTTAGGAGAAGTACAAGACTTATGATGATGAATACTCGGGTGTACTACAATTGTGAGGCCGTGGCACATCCACTTCAAGCAGCATGCTCTCTAGCCGTGTACCCTCATGAACATCAAGTCTTCGTGGCCAACATGGATGAGGAGTATATTCCGAACACTTATGATGAAGCTAAAGAACATAAAGTGTGGAGAGATGCCGTGGGGAATGAGCATAAAGCAATGGAGATAAATGGCACTTGGTTTGAGTCGGAATTACCTAAGGGAAAGAAAGCCGTCTCAAGCAAACGGGTTTTCACGATCAAATACAATAGTGATGGGTCCATTGAAAGGCACAAAGCGAAACTTGTGGCAAGGGGATTCACACAAGTATATGGAGAAGACTATGTAGACACATTTGCTCTCGTTGCCAAGCTTCACACCATCCGGATTGTACTCTCACTTGCTGTGAACCTTGAGTGGAACCTTTGGCAAATGGATGTCAAGAATGCATTTCTACAAGGGGAACTAGAAGATGAAGTCTACATGTACCCACCTCCGGGGCTAAAGCACATAGTTCAACCGGAAAATGTTCTAAGACTTAGAAAGGCAATCTATGGTCTTAAACAATCCCCAAGGGTGTGGTACCACAAGCTACGCACAACCCTAAATGGACGTGGTTTTAGAAAATCTAAAGGGAATAGGTAGTGCTTGTCTACGTTGATGATATAATCATCACGGGAAGTGACCTTGAGGGCGTGGAAGCTACAAAGGTATATCTTAAAACCATGTTTGATATTAAGGATTTAGGTAGACTAAAGTACTTTCTAGGAATAGAAATATGTCGTTCTAAGGAAGGGCTATTTCTATCCCAAAGAAAGTACACCCTTGATATGTTGAATGAGCTAGGTACAATTGAAGGAAGAATTGCAAGAACTCCACTGGAAGATGGACACAAAGTAATGCGTAAGGGGGAGATTGATGATGAGCCGTTTGGAGATCCTAAGCTTTATAGAAGAATGGTTGGAAAATTGATTTATCTCACAATCACAAGGCCGAATATTTTTTTTGCGGTGAACCAAGTGAGCCAATACATGCAAGCACCAACAACCTACCATTGGAAAATGGTAGAACGGATCTTGAGATATTTAAGAGGAACTACGGATCAAGGAGTGTGGATGGGATGCAACAAAAACACGGAGATCGTAGGATATTGTGATGCGGATTGGGCCGATGATCGAGTGGATAGGAAGTCTACCACGGGTTATTGCACATTTATAGGAGGCAATTTAGTTACTTGGAAAAGCAAGAAGCAAGTTGTCTCATCATGCTCAAGTGC
>CM071871.1:37729311-37748837 GCA_036759665.1 Gynandropsis gynandra | reverse complement strand
GCATGTCTCTTGTATGTGTCGAGTTAAAGCTCTGAGCCATACACATTCTCTACTCGCTTCATGAAGTGCTATGACTTCAGCATGATTTGAAAGATGTTCCAACTAGTGTTTGTTTCTGTGAACGTTATGATATCGTTGTCCCTCCAATTGTGAAAACATATCCTATTTGTGATCTAGCTTTATGAGGATCTTATAAGTAACCTGTATCTGCAAAACCGATCAACTCACGCTTGGAATCTCTAGGATAAAATAATCCTAAATCAATCGTCCCTTGTAAATATCGAAAGATATGTTTAATCTTTGTCCAATGACGATGTGTAGGGGATGAGCTATATCGTGACAAGAGATTAGTAGCAAATGCTATATCAGGACGAGTGCAATTTGCTAGATACAAGAGAGCCCATATTGTACTCATATATGGTATTTCTGGTCCAAGTATATCTTCATTTTCTTCACAAGGACGAAATGGATCTTTTTCAACATTTAAATATCTACATACCATTGGAGTGCTTAATGGATTTGCTTTATCCATGTTAAAGCGTTTTAATACTCTCTTTGTATAATTCGATTGATGTACAAATATACCAGTCTTTAGATGCTCTATCTGAAAATCAAGACAAAACTTTGTTTGTCCAACGTCTTTCATTTCAATTTTCTTTTTCAGATAATTCTGAGCATTTTCAATCTCTTTTGAGGTCCCAATTATATTCAGATCATCAACGTAAACAGCTATAACCACAAATTCACTTGTTGTTTTCTGAATAAATACACAAGGACAAATAGAGTTTTCAAAAATCCCCTTTTTAATTGATATTCACTTAGACGATTATACCACATACGTCTAGATTGTTTCAATCCGTATAAAGATCGTTGCAATTTGATTGCACACATTTCTTTTGAGTTTGATGTTTTTTGCATTTTTAATCCTTCAGGGATTTTCATGTATATATCATTATCTAAAGATCCATATAGATATGCCACAACCACATCCATAAGGTACATATCTAAGTTGTTGGATGCTGTTAAACTCATCAAATATCTAAATGTGATTGCATCCATAACAGAGGAATATGTTTCCTCATAATCAATTCCAGGTCTCTGGGAAAACCCTTGTGCGACAAGTCGTGCCTTATATCTCGTGACCTCATTATTTTCATTTCTTTTTCGTACAAAAACCCATTTGCATCCAACCGGCTTGATACCATTTGGAGTTTGAACGATGAATCCAAATACTTTTCTTTTATTTAATGAGTCTAATTCTATTTGCATAGCATCTTTCCATTTCATCCACGTGTATCTCTTTTGACATTCTAACACTGACATTAGTTCTAGATCTTCACTATCATTTTCAATTTCTTTTGATACAGAGAAAGAGAATATTCCATCATTGTCATTTATTTCATCTCTTCTTATAATCTTTTCATGATAGATATAGTTGATGGATCATCTTCCTCATCTGTTTCTTTTTGAACCAAGTGATTATTTTCATGATTTTTATTTTCATGATTTTTATTTTGAAGATCATCTTCCCCATTTGTTTCTTTTTGAATGTTCTCTATGATTTGAGAATCATCATTATTATCAAACTTCTTTCTCTTTCGAGTATTTTTATCTTTAGAACCAAGTGGTCGTCCGCACTTTAAGCGTGTTGTAGACCCATTTGAAATTCTTTCACCCGTATGCCTTTTTGGTATTTCTATACGAGCATGTGTATTTGCAGCCGGTATATATGATTTTGTAACCCGAGCTGTATCATTGAACCCATCTGGAAGTCTATTCGCAATCAATATTTTGCAAATGTATTATCTTTTGTACTTCCATATTACATTGTTTTGTAGGAGGATCAAGATATAACAATGATTGTGTTTTCCATGGTAACTCTCGTGATGCTTGTTTTATTCCTCCTCATAACGGTGAGAATTCATTCTCATTAAAATGACAATCAGCAAAACGAGCTGTGAGTACATCACCCGTTTCTGGTTCAAGATATCTAATGATAGATGGTGAATTATATCCAACATAAATTCCCAATCTGCATTGTGGGCCCATTTTTGTTCGTTGCGGGGGAGCAATTGGAACATATACAGCACAACCAAATACTCGAAGATGAGATATATTTGGTTCTTGGCCATTTGATAATTGCAATGGAGAATATTTATGATAAGCATTTGGACTTATTTGAATTAGTGCAGCAACACGTAAAATGGCATTCCCCCAAACAGAAACTGGAAGTTTCATTTTCATTAGCAATGGTCGAGCAATAAGTTGGAGACGTTTAATCAATGACTCTGCCATACCATTTTATGCATGAACATGTGATACGAGATGTTCAATCTCAATATCAATCGATGCACAATAGCCATTGAAAGCTTGAGAAGTGAATTCACCAGCTTTATCAAGCCTCACATTCTTAATAGGGTAATCGAGGAATTGAGCTCGTAATTTTGTTATTTGAGCAATAAACCTCGCAAATGCAACATTACGGGTTAATAATAAGCAAACGTGTGATCATCTACTAGAAGCATCCACTACTAGAAATTTTAAATTTAGGGACGGAATTTCCGGACGGATTTTGATCCGTCCCTAAATTACGGACGGAAATTTTGGTCTGTCCTTAAATTTCGGACGGATTTTAACCCGTCCGTAATTTACGAACGAAATTCTTTCAGTCCCTATTTCCGGACGGATTAGGGAATACCTCCAATCAGTCCCTAAAATACGGACGGATTAGGGACGGATTTTTTATTTTTTTTTAAAAAATTTTATTTATTTTATTTTTATTCATTTTTTATCACTTTTTATTTTTTTACAAAAAAAAAATTCCGGACGGCCTAAAAAATCAGTCCGGAAATTAAGGACTGATTTTTTGTATCCGTCCGAAATTTTTTTATTTTTATATTATTTTATTTATCATTTATTTCTTTAATTTTATTTTCTTTGGAATAAAAATTCCGGACGGAAAAATATATCCATCCGGAAATTTTTGAAAAATAATATTTAATTTAAAAAAATTAATTTTTAATATAAAATATATAAAAATTTTATTTTTTTATTTTTAAAATTTGTAAAAAATTCCGGACGGTCAAAAAATATTTATTTTTTATTATTAAAATTAACTTTTAATTTAAAAATATAATACCATAAAGTATCGAAATGATCCACTTGGTGGATGTACAGGTCCACATATATCCCCATGTAATCATTTTAAAAACGTTGGTGATTCATGTCCAACTTTGACAGATGATGGTCTTATTATCAATTTTCCTTGAGAACAAGCACTACATGCAATTTCATGAGATTGAAATATCTTTTCATGCTTTAATGGATAACCATTGGAATTTTGAATAATTTTCCGCATCATTATTGAACCAGGATGATCCAATCGATCATGCCAAATCTTAAACATGTCTTCATATATTAAGTTGCATATGGCATATGCTTCCACCATTCTTATCTTTGTGAAATATAGTCCAGAGGATAAAGCTGGTAAAATTTCCACAGTATGTTTCTTTTTAGAAACCATTGTCGTGATATAAAGATATTCACGCTTTTCATCATTCATGGTCTCAACATGATAGCCATTTTGGCGAATATCTTTGAAACTTAATAAGTTTCTTTGGGATTGTGGAGAGAACAATGCATCTTGTATGATAAATTTTGTCCCTCCGGACATTATAAAATTTGCTTCTCCACATCCCTTAATTATTTTTGCATTTCCAGATATTATATTGACACTGGATTCATGTATTCTCAACTTGGAGAAATACTTTTTATCTTTCAATATTATATCTGTCGTAGCACAATCGGCTAGAAATATGTCTCCATCATTGATGTTAGATCGTAACATATTTGTATTAATTTGATCCGATAAAGATATAGATGAACCTGAAAAATATGAAGCAAACTTTGCATACAATATATATCAGTGTAACAAAATATTACAACAAAAGATAATCTAATAAAACTTTAAAAACTAAATAGCGAAAGAAAAAATACATTCGAAAATAACAAGCTAAGTCTTAAAAATGAGATAATGATAACAAAGAAATTCATGTTGAAATCTCATTTTCTTTTCTTATCTTCATTATCAGGTTGATACATAAAATCCGTAATGTCAAGGTGCATTCCAACCTTGGCGTTATCTAGGAAATCATCGAGATCATCTGAGATAAAATTCGTTTGAACACTTTTTCCTTTATCCGTTAGTGACTTCTGGTATAAATCAAAAAAATTTCTTAGTGTTCGGCATACTTGGAACCAATGTCCATTCATACCACATCGATGACATATTGTATTTTTTCGTTTTTTAGTAGTGGATCGTCAGAGCAATGGGTCGTCAATCTACTAGAAACGGGTTGGATCATTGGAGTAGTAGGTCGTTGGAGTAGTGGATCATCAACGCAGTGGGTCGTCGATCGAATGAGTATGTCGATGCATGGTTTTCTTTTTGTTATATTCGGGATTTTTGTTCAAGGTTTTGGTCGAAAATAAAGCGGAAACCCGATTCTTTGTTCATATCGAAGAAAAAAAAAGAAAAAAATAGAGAAAAATAGAGTCGAAATACGATCGAATAAATCAATTTTGACGCGGCGAATCAAAAGAAAGAAAAAACATAAACCTTATATGAGACTCTGATACCATGTATCTTCAAAATATTAAGCGGTATTTTGGAGCATATCAATCACACGGATTGTGTTTATTAATAATATATACATATATATTTATATTGTAAACTTTAAAAAACGGTTTGTTTTTTTAAACATTGTAAGAGGAGAAATAGAGTAGACTAAAATTAATTAGTGGAATGCAATTACGGAATGATAACAATAATTAGTTGAAAATTAGTTGGGCGTTAAAACATTGATGAGCTTCACCAAACAAGTAGATATGTGTATGTGTTTTTTTTCTTTTTGTGTTAAATCTTGTTGACGTCAAAGTTGCTGTCTGTGTTTTTTACTGCCTGAACAAAAGTCAAAGTATGTGACGAGACGAGTAAATATTTATAAGCTTCTTGGTCAACGGCAACCAAACGGCGTCATTTTTTTATTGTATAATTTTATATATTGTCTTCTCATATTTTATTTATATTATAGAAAAACTTTCACCTTTAGATCAAGGTTTGAATTATGGATTTTATGTTTTATTATATTGTGTTGTACAACAGTATAACTAAAAAACTTATATATAAAATTTTGAATAGTATTAATTTTGTAAATTGTTAGATTGCTTTAGATTCAAAATTATTTATAATATTATTAGACTTTAATTTGTTACGACTTTAATACTTTAATATTAAATTTTGTTTGTATTGTATACGTTTTATAATAGAATTTAAGAAATATTATATTGTGTTATATATATATATATGATTTTGAATAAAATTTTTTAATATTGATTTTGAATTGAATTAGATTCATAGTTTAATTTTTTAATGTTTGTTTTCATACCTCAAATTTTATAAGATAAATTGATTGAACCATTGGAATTATACGAACTTCAGATAATTTACGAAATAAATTGATAAATCGGACACTCATGGCCCACCAAACGAAACCGACGTTCCTTGGTCGCGACCCTATTCTTAATATTCATTTTTATTCGTCTAACTTTACAATAAATTCGTATAAAAAAGATAATTGATGGAAAATGACATTATCAATGTGTAACAATACCAACATTTAGATATTTTAGAACATGTTTTAAATAGATATATGATATGCGACATACAAGCTCTAACTAAGATCTTCATAAATGGCCATAATTGAGTTTAGAAAGGTCACCACATGATATATCACAAAAACCTTATCACCATGTTACAAAAATTCAAACATATACGCTGCATGTTTGATAAAAAAAATAAAAATAAAAAATTCAGAGATAAACACGTGTATACTTTTTTTTATGAAATATATCTAGGGTGTTTTTTGGCAATTCTGAAACTTCCAGGATAAAAGTATAAATATAGGAAATATTTTTTTTTTGGGGTAAAATCAGAAACAATTTTCAAAAATAATTTTAATAAAAAAAACTCTACACTTTTGATTTATAAAAAAACCTTCAAAAATAATCAAAAAACCTTCAAAAATAACTTCAAAAAACCATGCACTTTTAATTCATCAAAACAAAACCTTCAAAAATAACTTTTAATAAAAAAACCCTATATTTTTAACTTATAAAAAAAACCCTAAACTATATATTTTTAAATAAAAAACATTTAACAGAAAAAACAAACAACGTTTAGTTAACAAGGATAAACTCCCTGAATTACAAACAAAAATCTAAGCTTTGGTTTGATGCAAAATGCAAAAACGAGCTAACAAATATATTTATATTTTTCTAAATAAACAACGTTTTTTTCAAATAATGTTTTTAGTGTTTTTCAGAAGATTGTTGCTCATATCATCTAAATATTTATTAGCTCGTTTTGATCGTTGTTCGGAAAAGAACTGAAAGAACCATGGTTCAATTGCCTCTCTAATTTTTTTTCTGATGCTGATGCTGTCTGGTTATGGGTAAACTTCTAATATTAATTAAACGTTGTTTGTTTTTTTCTGTTAAATGTTTCTTTATTTTAAAAAATATAGTTTAGAGTTTTTTTATGAATTAAAAGTGTAAGAGTTTTTTATTAAAAGTTATTTTTGAAAATTTTGTTTTGATGAGTTAAAAATAAAAGGTTTTTTTATTAAAAGTTAATTTTAAAGGTTTTTTTTATAGGTATAAGTCTAGAATTTTTTTGATTAAAAGTTATTTTTAAAAATTTTTTTGAATTTACCTTTTTTTTCCAAATTTTCTTCCTTGTACGGTTTTTTTTTTCAAATGTTTTACTCCACCACATAAATCAGTACCAGCTTCGTTGGACCCACCAGAATCCAGCTGAACCGTTCATTTAGCCGATGACGTGGTGGCTAGTGAACGTCCGTCACCGATCCCCACGTGACGGTGCTGTCTCGTGAAGTCTTGTACGAGTCGCCGAGTTTCTGAGTCCTGACGCGCTGTCTTCCTTGATTGGGCATCACACTACTCACAATGCCATGAAACGACAGCGCTTTATTGTCTTTATTTGTTTTCTTTATTATAATTTTTATTTATAATTAGTTCAAGTTATTAAATTTGATTATTTATTAAAGGAATATTATTTTCAAAATAAAAACCCAAATTTAGAGTGGAATTTTTTTTATATAATTCATTCATAATTATATTTTATATAATTTATTTACTATTTGGACTAATCTTATTAGTTTACAATATTTAAAATAAAATAATAACTTCCTGAGCTTTTATTAAATAAATTTATTACCACATTACCTCTTAATGATAATAAATGATAATTTATTTGAGATGGAATACAAACATTGGAAAGTGGTAATCATATTATGAATTTTAGTTATATAAATACGTTCATTGCATAAGAAATATTGGAGTTATAATTTTTTTATTAGTTATATAATTTTCAGTCAATTAAAATCGCGTACGGTGAATCTGTCGCCGTACAAAGTCATAACCTCCAAGTATTAACAAAATATAAAAATAGAGAAAAATTTAAAATAAAATAAAGTTAAAATCGATTTGAATTTTATCGATTCGTTAGATTTTTTTTTTAATTCATCACAGTATTTTGGCTATTCGAAACCTAATGTAGATGTGAATAATGTAATGTCGAACTTATGTGTAGTTTTAAAATATGTGAAATTCTGAAAAAAAATGAAATAAAGAATAACTAAAAAATCCTATTAAAAAATCTAATAACTTTATTTTCAATAGAAAATAAAAAATTTAATTTTAAAAATAAAATATCTAAAATAAATGTATTAAATCGAGAATAAAAAAATTTTAAATATTGGATAGTCACTTTTATTTTTATTTTTTGTTTATATTGTTGGGGTAATAATAAGTGGAGGGATACAAATGGTTGGGCAAGTGGTGGGTGTTTGGAACTTTGTCCAAGCCTAGGGTTTATGCTTTAGTTCCCACTTTCTTTGTCTCTTCCTTTTTTTTTCTTTTGCATTTACTCACCTCTTTGATTTCGTATCATATTATTAATTATTTTTTCTCATGAGAATATAATTTCAGTAAAGTGATACAAAATTAAATTTATTATATGAACGTGATTATCACATTAAGTGAAATATATTTGCTTTCTATATACATACACACTTTAGAATATAGTCAAAATTAATAAGCAATATTCCTGCTTGTCATGTTCTGACTAATAAAATTACCAAACAGTAATAAAAATACAAATACTTTGTGGAGAGATAAAAATGAATTTCAAACTTTATTTTAGATTTATTGCAAGGTCATAAAAAAATCCGATTTTTTATATTAGTTATCTATTGTTTTTAGCATAGTTTATAAAGAGATTTTATAATTAATACAATAAAAAGAGTATGAAGAAAACTTACCAAAACAATATTAATCATTTTTTAAATGCCAATAAGATAATGAATCATTTAATCCAACAAAACATATCGGACCTTCATGCATGTGATCTTAAATGGTTAATAAAACAAAACCATAAATTTATTTATTCAATAAATATCATAATCGGTGAACCTTGTTATAAAAAATTTCCCTTCTGTTGAATAAAAAAAATTGTGATGTTGATACATGAAATGGTGCATGTATAAGTTTTGTTGATTCAATAAATTTCAGAAAGTTTTTAAAAATTAAATAAATTTCATAAATAGATTTCTTTTGATTTTTCATGATAGTGATCCTAAATACCTCTCTTTCCCCATTACTAGACAAGAATATTTTGTAATCATCCTTTTCAATAGTTACCATTTTGTCCACGTCTATGAAAAAGCAATATGTGTAAAAAAAATTATGAAACATGAAATAAATATGACTCCTTTAGTACAATTTTGTTCTATATTTTTCTTTTTACTTAATAGTGATGAATATCCATATTTAACCGATCAAGACACAAGAAAGCCATAGAGAATATCCGATAAAAAAGAATTTTTTTCTTTCGTAAATAGAGACTGAAAAGGAGAAAATATAAAAAAATAATTATTTTCTCTTTCATCAAGAGAGAAAAACCTAATTTATTTAAGGGAAAAAGGAGATTTCTTGTTGAATTGAATTGAATAATTTACCTGGTTTAACGTCGTCGCACCTGGGTTTTGATTGGATGAAAGAGTAACGAAAACTGTTTCATTTGGGGTTTCTTTGGGTTCCTCTTCGTGTCCTCTTTATTGATTCAAGTATTCATTTTTATTTTCTCCTGGAAATTTTTTTCTGTTTCGACTTTCCGAGAAAATTTTGTCAGATTCTCAGGGAAAGATAAAAGGAAATAAAAGGGGCAAAATAGAAAATCTGGAGAACAACCCAGCGGATTTTATGTTATTTTTGTGATCAACGTATCGATTCTCTGATCATAAATCTTGTCCATTGTCCGTTCGATCATCGAGATTGGAATAACCAAAAATTTTCCCTAACTACATTCAAAAACCTAGATTTTCTTTTTGGATTTTTGGTAAGGCATTGAAATTCCTGGGGAGTTTTTCTTTTTGGGTTGTTGTGTTCTTCTCTAATCGAGTCTTCTTCTTCCTCGTCTATCCCCGATTGGGAACTCATTTTCTTATTCCGGGAAAATCTCTGCAAGTGATTGAAATAATCGTTTTCCAAGGAAAAATTCAGCTGAACTTTATCGGGTAGGTTCTGTGTCCAGGGAAAGTCGAGTAGAATCCGATTTATCGATCCGAAAATCGGATTTGAAATCGATTTTTCCCTCATCGCCGATGACAAAAATGAAAGCATCGGTTTCAATGGATAGCTGGAGAGACTATTTTCGACGTGCGGATGCCGATATCTTCGAGATCATCGATCATGCCATCATGGTCGCAGCCGCTGATTGTCCGAAAGAGTTCAAGTCCCGGAGAGACCGAATCGCCGAGCTTCTGTTCTCTTGCAGAGTGAGCAGATGCACCGGATGCGACCATCTGGAACTGTCCGTTCCCGGAGACGAAGAAGCCAACCTCGGCCGGAGAATCTCCGGAGACGGCGGCGAAAGGGAGGGAGAAGCGGACGTCGATGTTGGTGAGGACGACGATGATTATAATGTGTATGGGATTGAAGCTGGTGGTAGTAAAGAGAGCAAGGCTAATAGTAGCAGAGGAGATAATCAAATCGATGAGACGACTAATTTGAAGAACAATCAGAATCTTAGCAATTACAGTTATGGCGAAGCTGAGGCCTTGAGCGATGAGATTGAAGAGACAACTGTGATTGTTGGGGAAGTCACAAGGATCAAAGATATCATACTCAACAGTGAAGATGAGGTTGTTTATATGCTCAATTTACATCAAATTTGTACCATTTGCTGTCGATTTTGATGATTGGATACTGTTCTTGATGTTCATAGCAGCATTATAATTGTTGGGTTTGGGTTTATACCCTCTGTTTGCAGTCAAAATCTGTGCTTTTCGAATCGCTGAGGAAGCTCCAGTTGATGTCATTGAGTGTGGATGTTCTAAAGGTTTGTTTCGGGTGATGTTTGATTTGGTTGAAGCTGCTGATTTGGTTCTTATAAATCGGTATACGTTCTTGCAGGCTACCGAAATCGGAAAGGCTGTTAATGGCCTGAGGAAACATGGCTCTGATAAGATTCGCCAATTGGCAAAGACTCTCATCGCGTACGAGCTTTATCTTTCTCTCTATGTATTCCATTTCCTTCGAGCGCGTGACTCATTTGCCTATGTCGAATATCGCAAAAGATTCAACCCCGTGTTTTACGTACAAACAACTTACCATTTTATGATATTTACCAACTGAATATGGTAAGCTATTCAGAAAGTCTTTCAAGTTTGTGGATGGTAATATACTAAAGCTGAAATTTAGCTGCCCTCGATTCGATTCATTGTCTCTGATTCGATTCATTGTATCTCTCTTCTTATGTGCATCTAAACTGAAAACCGTTTTCGTTAGCTGATTTTGTAGATTTCGTAAGGATTGTCGAAATCACGAAACTTATTACGACGCATCTTGATTGTTATTTTTAACACCGTGTATTTTCGATGGTTCAGAGATTGGAAGGAGCTGGTGGACCAGTGGGTGAACACCACCAAGGAAATAACTGGTAAGATCTCTTTCCTTTGGTTCCCATTCCACAACGGGATAGCTTTTCGTTTCATAAAAATCTTAACTTTCGGTTCTAATTTCCACTTCTGCAGGTGCTGGAGGCACGCCGGAGTCTGCAAACCCTTCAGTCGTCGATGAAGAAGAAGGACTTCCCTCTCCTCCAATGGACGAAGGAGCTCTATTCGCTACCGGACCTATTGGATTAGAACTCGGACAGGTCTATCTACACACATGTCCATTTTTGTGCGGTAATAATATTCTATAACCTATTGGAACAAAGGACTGACGAGATCTTCCGTTGCTTGTGTTTCGAATTGATTTTTCAACATGAAGTTCTTCGATGGCATGGATGACTTTGATGGAAGTGAGTTGAATGCCCTCTCCGTCTTTGCTAGCATGTTTTAGCTTTTCAGTTCTTTACATGAAATTCTCTCGTCCCTCGTGTCGATACTGACTATATAAGAATGTTGTTTCAGATCCTTGGAACAATAAGAACCGAGATAACGAAAGAAACCCACAAAACACTTCGAAGAGGAGACCTGAGGTTAACGAGAGTCAACCAATGCGGAGACACGAAGCTCCTGTTAGACCGATAAAACCCTCAGCCGCTGGTCCTGACGGGTCGAGAAGATCCCTGAAGCAAAGTATAGAACAAAGGACAATGAACTTAGGTCCTTCTATTCAACCAAAATCTGAAAAACCTCTGAGCCAAAGGCGACCACTTGGTGCCGAACAAAAGCGGAATGTCCCAGGAGGGATTCAACAAGAGGTGAATGATGAGACAAAACATGTTTTTATTTATTGTTCTTTGATCAACCAATGCGGAGACACGAAGCTCCTGTTAGACCGATAAAACCCTCAGCCGCTGGTCCTGACGGGTCGAGAAGATCCCTGAAGCAAAGTATAGAACAAAGGACAATGAACTTAAGTCCTTCTATTCAACAAAAATCTGAAAAACCTCTGATCCAAAGGCGACCACTTGGTGCCGAACAAAAGCGGAATGTCCCAGGAGGGATTCAACAAGAGGTGAATGATGAGACAAAACATGTTTTTATTTATTGTTCTTTGTTTTGAAATAACATGTTTTATAACATTCAAGTCATTGTTCTTGTGTTCATCAGAAACTCAAAGGTCTGGACGAAGATGCTAAGTTTGAATCAGCAAAAAGGAAACTCCAAGAGAGTTACCAGCAACACGAGAACGGTTTGTTCATTGCGTTTCGTTAATTTCAACTTCAAAGTTTCAAACTTTTTAAAACCTTGAAACAACTGATGCGAATATATAAACAGCGAAGCGACAACGAACGATTCAAGTGCTTGAAACAATCCCGAAGAAAGGCAATGCCCAGAAACCGCAACTCAAAAGGACGGGGATGAACAATCGAAATTGGGCAAACGGGCGAAGATAGCCATTGCCAGATCCTAAAATGTCACAGTAAACAGTAATCGTGGACGGGTAGCTTCTCATCCTCATCATCAACATCAGCATCAGCCATATCAATCAATGGAAAACTCACATCACAGAATAACCAAATCTTCAATACAGATTTACAGTCAACACCAGAAAATAAGGGAAAACATTAGCCTCCAAGGAGCAAAGAAATAAGCAGAGCATCAACAACATCAAACAGTTCTGTTTTGCTGTCTGGAGTCACCATTGCAGTTAGGCAACTCCGTGTAGTTTTTTTTTTGTCATTCTTTCTTAGACTTTCGGTATAGTCCGGTCTGGTCCGGTTAGACTTTCGGTATAGTCCGGTCTGGTCCGATTTGAGAATCGGGGACCAGAGAGAGATTATTTGTAAAGAAGACTGATTTCGAGTTGACCGTCTATTCACCTAACTTGACGACCAAACAAACAAATAAACCACGTGATGGTTTTGGAGAAAGATTTGCTTGCAATAAGATTAATGGAATATTTAATAAATTAGAAAATTGTAGAGACGACATCTGTACGTTTTTATTTATTAATTTAGTCCAATATATATAATAATATGAATTTATAAAATAAAAGCAGATTTTTGGAATTAAAAATATGGTGCGAGAAGGATAATGATGAAGAGAACGGTGGGAGTAGTCAACGTGTATGGATATATGAATTTAATTATATATCGTGACGCGGTATCGCCTTTTGACCACATTCGCCACGCGGACTTCCATAATTTCTCTCAAATTTTCAGAACTAATTTCCAAAAGAATTTATATATATATAATATATGCCCAAAAGAAGCATATGAATCTAATAGACTTGGCATTTATCACTTTTGGACGTTAATATGAACATTTGAGATATATATATATATATACATATATATATATATATATATTAAATATTAGTATTATGATTTTTATGTAACTTATGTATATAAAGAAAATAGTAGTTAGTATTATTGCTTAAATTTTGACAAATCTCATTTTCATTACTCTCTTGATTCCATTATATTTTTTAAAGTGTGGATTTTACATAACATCACATAAGAAAATCCTTTTTATTTAACACCCCATAAAAAAAGTATTATATTATTCAAGAGATTTTTATTGATCCATGGTCATGACCGACTACATTAAACTCAACCTCTATTTATTTATGCATTCGTTGGAAAATAAACTTCACAGCGTTATCTATACATTATTTACACAGACTTCCAAAAAAATATAAATTTTATATAATGATGTCAATATTATGAATCATTTATATGAAATTTGATGTGTTTTTTAATTAAATTAGTAAAACAGGTTTGTTTTCTTTATCTCTCCAGAGTATAATAAATTTAATTCTTTTTAAATTTGATATAATTAAACCAATTTAAATTAAATTCCTGTCAGTTTGAATAGAGATCCTGTTTTCAAAACTTATGAAACTCTAGCGGATATAATGTTTACTTCAATTTTGAACATATTTTCAAAATGAATATAATTGTATTAAATCGCAATGTGATAACCATATCATCATTGACATAACTTCAAATAAATATTATTTATTAAATTTAATTGAATGTTTAAAAAATTGAATAATTTTAAAATAAATTATTTTTAAAAACCTTTACATTACAGTATTTAAGATAAAAAGAATTAAATATTATGAAAAAATATCATTAATTTAATAATAATCACATAAATACATATTAATATATATAGATGAAAATAATTAATATATAATATTAATAATAAATATCAAATTAATAACAAATTTTATATTATATAAGTTGCGTTTTTTACTTCATTTTGATGTTATCACGTAACCATTTGCTTTTTTTTTTAATTTTTATAAAGGTTTTTAATATAGTAATGAAAAGTTTTTCTAATATTTATGCTTTTACTATTTTTAACAAATAATTATTACGTTCATAATTTGAAAATTATATATTATAAATTTTATATATTAAAAATTGAATTTTTCACGTGAACGATGACGTGACAATCATATCATAATTGATATGACTTCATATAAATATTATTTATTAAATTCAATTGAATGTTTAAAAAATTGATTAAACATCGTGCTATCTATTTGTTTTTTAAGGTATTGGTAATCGTCGGACTCGATCTCTATGTAGATACACACAAGTATTTACAACGTGGATGAAATACTTTGTAATGTATCTATACTACTCAGACATCAAACTGTATCCGCGATACCTAAAGTCACGGTTGGACATCAATTTTGAGAAGGCGGTGAGTTACACACGACTCTCCTTGCGGGGAAGGGTTCCGATGTGTCTCTAAATTCGGTAAATTTGACCTTTTTTTCTTTCCTTTTTTTCTTGAACTTGTTTTTGCCTTTTTTAACCGTTGTGACATTTGAGACCTTATGTAACCTTATGTAACTTTTGTGACCTTCATAACTTTTGAGATCTTATGTAATCAATATTCAAACGTTGAAAATGTCTTATTTTGCATCTATTGTTCGTAAGATTATGACCCATCAACTCATGCGACCCAATATGACTCGTTATGCGACGCTCAATCAGATTAAATTAGAATCATGTTTAAACGGGAACCCATCCGACACATGCGACCACATATGACCCTTGTACGACTCATGCGACCACACATGACCCATGTACGACTCATGCGACCATATATGACCCTTGTATGACTCATGCGACCACATTTGGCCCTTTTACGACTCATGCGACCCAATCTGACCACATATGACGATGGACGACTCATGCGATCACATATGACCCTTGTACGACTCATGCGACGCAATATGCGACTCTTGCGACTTGTCGTTTTGCTGTCAGACTCCCGTGTTCCGACCCATGTGACCCTTCCGACCCATGTGACCCCTCCGACCCATGTATATAAGTTAACGTCTACGTCTCTTCTCTTAGTATGCGTATCTAACCTATATTTCTGTGAAAGATCTTTTTTACCTTTGTGACCTGTGTGCCGTAGTCACCATTGTCGACGTAGGGCATCGTGTTGTCTATGTGTTACTCAAGGTCTTGGTAATCGGCGAACTCAGGCTCTATGCAGTCACTGACGAGTTGCAGGGGTGACTTAGGTGACGGTGTTGGGTCACTCTTCAAATGTGACTGGAAGACGAAGTACATAGCCGGAGATGACTTAGGTGACAGTGTTAGGTCACTCTCGGGTCACTCTCGGCTAATGAACTATCTCTCCAGTGAACCCATGCAACTCATGCGACCCTCATTTGGCATTAATTAGTTTGACATTGTAAATGTATTGTTTTGATTGGTTTTTGGCATTTTCATTATAAACCTGTAAATTCGTCGATTTTACCTTAAGTGAGTCATAGTTACGCCCGCCGTTTACCCGCGCTTGGTTGAATTTCTTCACTTTGTGCGACCAAGCGACCCATGCCATTATCAATATATTTGAGTTGTATATGTCTAATTTAGAATCAATATAGATAATAATATAAATAATATCGACATTTGAACAAAATGTTAAATGTATTGTTTAATCATCCGCCGAGTTGTTAAAACACTACTATCACTTGTGAAACACATGCATTGGTTATACACAACTCAACTAGGTACACATGGATCATAATCTGTTTTAACCGTTGATTGACGTTGTAAATGTATTGTTTTGATTGGTTTTTGTCATTTTATCATCATAAACCCGTAATTTCGTCGAGTTCGCATCTATTCATCAATATATGCGACCCATGCGACCCATGCAACCCTCATTTGGCATTAATTATTTTAACGTTGTAAATGTATTGTTTGATTGGTTTTTGTCATTTTATCATCATAAACCCATAAATTCATCGAGTTCGTATCTATTCATCAATATATGCGACCATGCGACCCTCATTTGGTATTAATTAGTTTCACGTTGTAAATGTATTATTTTGATTGGTTTTTGTCATTTTATCATCATAAACCCGTAAATTCGTGGAGTTCGCATCTATTCATCCATATATGCGACCAAGCGACCCATGCCATTATCAATATATTTGAGTTGTATATGTCTAATTTAGAATCAATATAGATAATTATATAAATAATATCGACATTTGAACAAAATGTTAAATGTATTGTTTAATCATCCGTCGAGTTCTTAAAACACTACTATCACTTTTAAAACACAAGCAGGGTCATCTTCTTCTGGTGAGAGGATTTTCACAGTACCAGTCACTCGTTCAAATCTGGCCTTAGATGTAGTGGTAAGTGAACTCAAACCGATTTATTCGATTCATTAAATTTGGCCGTATATGTATTAGTTTGGCGTTGTTTTAAATTTATTCGGTTATCGCAGACACTTCCGATAGAGTTTGCGAGGTTGAATGGTCTTTGCGGTAGACGATGTAAGGTTGATCTGATAACCAATTACACAGACATTTGGGAGGCAGATCTAAGGCCCGTGAAACGCGGTGGCGCTAGCATCACCAGGGGCTGGACAAAGTTTTGTCACGATAATGGCTTTAACGTGGGTTATACCCTCAAAGTCGAACTAGACACCGTTCTTGATGATGTACCTTGTCTACTGCTTGCCCCTATAATCTTCATAGATTGAACTCCGTTGTATTTTGATTGTTTTGAACCTTATTTGAACAACAAAATTAATGTTTGTATTTGATTGGTTTTTTTACGATTATTCAATAGAATATATTATTGTTAGTATCGATGTTTTTGTGGATTTACTATTATTGTAATAAAGGTCGCATAGGGTCTAGGGGTCGCAGGGGACAAAGGGTCGCAGAGGTACAAAAACATCAATAAGGGTCACAGAGGGTACAAGGGTCGCACGGTCTAAGGGTCTAAAAAAATATTTACTCGTTGATTCAACTTGTTTTTTAACATTTTATTTGTAACATAATTTTAGGAATGAATAATTCAACTTTATACATTGTATTTTTTTTAAAATTATTCATATTATTTGTAAATAATAAAGCATAAAGGGTCGCAGGTGTCCATCGTCGTAGAGATACAAAGATCGCACTATTTGTCCTTTACAAACTTTTTACCCGTTCGACCCTTGACCCTGCGATCCTTGACCCTGCGAGGGAGACAAGGGTCACAGGGGTTTTCTAATATGTATACTTTTGTATACTTTTGCTTTTTTTAATATGTATACTTTTGCTCTTTTTAACATATAATTATTACATTAATAATTTGAACATTATATATCATAAATGTTATACATTAAAAATTGAATTTTTTGTTAAATTTTGGTGAAGACACGTGAGCATTAATGTGAGAGTTACATCATCACTAATTTGACTTCATATAAATATTATTTTTAAATTCATTTGTTTAAAAAACCAATTAATCTTAAAACAAATTATTGTTTTAAAATGTTACTTTTTAAATATTATTTTTAAAATTCAATTGAATGTTTAAAAACCCGATTAATCATAAAATAAATTATTTTTTTAAAACGTCATACTATAGTATTTAAGATAAGGGAAAACAGTCTATTCCCCCTGAACTTTACCACTTTAATTCTATTCACCCCTGAATTTTCCTGCTCATCTTGTTCCCCCCTAAACTATCATTACTCATCCTATTCCCCCTGAACTTTAAAAATTCATCCTATTCTCCCATCCGTTAACTTTCTGTTAATTTTTCTGTTAAATATTTTTAAAACAGCCTATTCCCCCGACATACTATATGATTTCCAACCTATTCCCCTCGAGCTCTATGAATTCTAGCATATTCTCCTCGAACTATATGAATTCTATCCTATTCCCCCCAAACTATATAAATTCTAGCCTATTCCCCCAAACTATATAAACTATAGCCTATTTCCCCTCGAACTATATAACCTATAGCCTATTTTCCCCGAACTATATAAACTCTAGCCTATTCACCCAAACTATATGATTTCTCTAAAAATAACATATTTTCTTTAATTTTAATGTATAATTAATTTTTTATATTAAAAATATTAAAATAAAAAATACTTTAAATTCTAACAATTACAAAAAATTCTATATGATTTCTCTAATAGTAATATAATTTTAACATAACCATATTTAACCCAATTTTTATTCGATTTCACCGAATTTCAACCCGGTTTAACCGAATTTTCACTCTATTTCACTCAAATTTATCACAATTTCACCAAATTTTGACCCAATTTCACCCAAAGTTTACTAATTTCACCGAATTTCAACCCGATTTAACCGAATTTTAACTATACTTCACTCGTATTTAATCCGATTTCAACCCGGTTTAATTGAATTTTCACTCTATCTCACTCAAATTTAACACGATTTCACCAAAATTCACCCAAATTTTACTCAAATTTAACACGTTTTCACCCAATTTTTACCCATTTTCATTTTATTCGATTTCGATTTCACCGAATTTCAACCCGGTTTAACCGAATTTTCACTCTATTTCACTCAAATTTAACACGATTTCACCAAATTTTGACCCGATTTCACCAAATTTTGACCAAATTTCACCCAAATTAAATATATTTTAATTAAGCAAATTTTAATCGGGTTAAAATTGAGTTAAACTTCGGTGAAATTGGGTTAAAATTGGGTGAACTCGGGTTAAAATTTAGTGAAATATATTTAAAATTTGGTTAAATCGTGTTGGAATTCGGTGAAATCGAGTAAAAATTAGGTGAAATCGAGTTAAATTTTGGTGAAATTAGGTGAAATCGGATTAAATATGAGTGAAATAGAGTTAAAATTCGGTTAAATTGGGTTGAAATTCTGTGAAATCGAGTAAAATTTAGGTGAAATCGAGTTAAATTTTGGTGAAATTGGGTGAAATCGGATTAAATATGAGTGAAATAGAGTTAACATTCGGTTAAATCGAGTTGAAATTCGGTGAAATCGAGTAAAAACTGGGTGAAATATGGTTATATTAAAATTATATTACTATTAGAGAAATCATATATATCTTTTTGTAATTTTTAGAATTCAAAGTACTTTTTTATTTAAAAATTTAATAATACATTAAAATTAAAGAAAATATGTTACTTTTAGAGAAATCATATAGTTCGAGAGAGTAG
>CM071871.1:37719173-37729246 GCA_036759665.1 Gynandropsis gynandra | reverse complement strand
GTGTGGGTGGGGGGGGGGAATAGGCTATAGGTTATATAGTTGGGGGGAAATAGGCTATAGTTTACATAGTTTGGGAGGAATATACTAGCATTTATATGTTCGGGAGGGAATAGACTGAAATTCATAGAGTTCGGGGGAATAGGCTGGAAATCATATAGCTTGGGGGTAGGGGGAGTAGATTGTTTTAAAAATATTTAACAGGAAAATTAACAGAAAGTTAACGGAGGGGGAATAAGATGAATTTTTAAGTTTAGAGGAGAATTATATATATAAAAGTTCTTGTAAAAAAAGGCTTGTGGTGAAGCCACCTCATCAACCAATTTTTTATTTTATTTTATTTTGGAATACAAAAAGTTACAACATTCATCACTTTAAATATTCATCCAAACATTCTTTACTAATTTTTTTATTATTTAAAATATCAATTTTAAATGTTTTTTAGTATGAGAAGTTCAACAATTAAACAATTAGACGAGTAAAAACAAAACATGTTTCGTCCCTTAGAAGTTCAATCGGCTTCTTCTCATGTTCTCTTCATCTCTACAAGATGGAGTTCTCGCCGTTGTCGAATCGAAACCTCACATTCATGTCGATCTCCTCTTCGAATTCTATCGAATGACCTTTGTATCTAAGCTCTGATAATCCAAAGGAGATTATGGATTCGTTTCTCCTTATGTCGGATCTTCAAATGAAAGTCGGAATCCAACCGATCAAGTTGTCCCTTTTATATATGAGAAGGTATAGATTTGTTTCTCCTCATGCCGTCTTCCTGAATGCTTTGTATCACTACTCGAATGATACAATTCGTGTTCTAGCTTATCGTTGGCAGACGAACTCTTGACGCTTGGCAGGCGAATCTCGAAGCTCCTCTTCCACCTCCACTTCTTCGTCTTTGTCCTTAAGGTAAGGAACTTGATATCTCGATGAAGACAAAGAGGGCGACACGGATGATAACGTGGATGATCATGTCGAAACTATCGTTGTTGGCTTGAATCCTGAAACCATCATTGTCGGCTTGAATCCAAGCACCATCGCTTTCGGTGAACCCATGTAAGTTCAAAGTGCTTGATCATCAATTGCATGAAAAAATGCTTCAATAAACTAATATGATTATCTTTTAGTCCTTAGGGATGTAAATAATGTGTTACTTTTCTTCATATGATCTCTACGATCTGAGGCGAGGACTGTTTCATCCTAAAGTTGGAGATGAACGTGATAGTGAAAGGTTACTACATCCGAAAATCAGCCAGTTTGATAGATAAACCCATTAGGCCTTTTTGTTGTGCAACCTTATTGTAAGAGGTAAATTATTATGTATGTCTTTACAAGCTTAAATAGATGGAAAAAAGACTTCGCCTTTGTTTCCATCCATTGAGTCATGTCATGATAATTAGGAACCGTTGTCAAGGAAGCATAGATGCCTATATTGGTATTTTGTATGTGACAGGATTGTTGCTTGATTCATGAGTCTTTATTCTTTCTTGAAGGCAAGATTGTCTGTTTGAGTTTATTAGTCGATTTAGTTGTTATATAAATCTTTCGTTTCAAGGTTTTCATCACTGGTTTCTGTATGAATGATTGGATTTTGATTCTTTGATACCTTATATGAGTGAATTAAATAAACATGTGTTTACTTGTGTGTCTTTACAATCATCTCAATTTCATATTATTATCTTCTTTTTTGGTGCAGTACCTTAATGAGAACCAAAAAATTGATTATTGCAATTTTAAAAATCAGAACCTTTGAAACTTGTAGAATTTGCACAATGAATATCGATTTATTAAACAGTCAATGGTGATTTGGAAATTATGTATATATGTTGTTTGTAGTACCTTATGTTTTACATTTTGTTGAGAATCGATGTCATCATAGTAACTTCACTTGTCTTTTGCTTGTACTTATAACCTATCATACTAATTTTAACATATCTACATAATCTATGTTCTTATGTATCATGTATCAAGCTCTTCTTCATAATAATTTGATGTATCTGGCTATAATGGCCGATGCATAACCTCATCCATAGACTCGAGCAGCAACACCAGTTTTGATAATGACTCCACAGGTGGATTTCAAGTACTGATGCGTTCATAATTTTCTTTTGTTATTAGTTACTCATCAGTCCCTAGCATTGTTTATTTATTATACGTAATGTTTAAAATTAGTTAAACAAAAGACATAATCTCGCGCATCACGCGAGAGTTTTTCCTAGTAGAATGAATAATGATAATTTAGAGGGGAATATAATTGACAGAAAACTTCAGGAGAGAATAGGATTAAAATGGTAAAGTTCAGGGGAGAATAGACTGTTTTCTCTTAAGATAAAAATAATTAAATATTATAAAAAATACAATTATTTTAATTATAAACATATAAATAAAAGTATATATAGATGATAATAATTAATATATAAAATTAAAAATAAATATCATATTAATAATAAATCTAATATTATAAAAGTTGAATTTTTTAATTTATTTTGGTGTCGCCACATAGACATTAATTTTCTTATAACGTTTTTAATATGGCAGTGAAAAGGTTTTTTTAATATGTATGTTTTTGCTCTTTCGAACGTATAATTCGTACATTTATAATTTAAAAATTATATATCATAAATTTTATATATTAAAAAATTGAGTTATTGTTTAATTTTGGTGAAGATACATGAATATAATGATGTGATAGTAACATCATCATTGATATGACTTCATATAAATATTATTTTTTATATTCAATTGAATATTTTAAAAACTCATTAATTTTAAAACAAATTATTTTTTTTAAAACGTTACGTATTTAAAATAAAAATAATTAAATTTGATGAAAAATAAAGTTATTTTAATAATAATTATGTAAATATGTAATATATATAGATAAAATAATTAATACATAAAATTAATAATAAATATCATATTAATAATAAATTTTATATTATAATTATTGACTTTTTTTACAATCGATTAATCTTAAAACAAAATTAGTTTTTTTTAAATGTTACATTACAGTATTTAAGATAAAACAATTAAATATTATAAAAAATACAACTAGTTTAATAATAATTATATAAATACATACTATATAGATGAAAATAATTAATAAATATGAATCTAATAGACTTGGTATTTATCACTTTTGACGTTAATATGAACATTTGAGATATATATATATATATATATATTAAATACAATAGTAGTTAGTATTATTGCTTAAATTTTGACAAATCTCGTGTTCATTACTCTCTTGATTCCATTATATTTTTTTAAGTGTGTGGAATTTATATAACATCACATAAGAAAATCCTTTTTATTTAACACCCCATGAAGAAAAAGTATTTCATTATTCAAGAGATTTTTATTGATCCATGAGTCATGACCGACTACATTAATACAAACTCAAGCTCTATTTATTTATGCATTCGTTGGAAAATAAACTTCACAATATTATCTATGCATTATTTATACAGGCTCGACATTATTTACTTCAAAAAACATAAATTTTTATGATGATGTCAATATTATAAATCATATACATGAAATTTGATGTGTTTTTTTAATTAAATTAGTAAAGCAGGTTTGTTTTCTTTATCTCTCCAGAGTATAATAAATTTAATTCTTTTCAAAATTTATATAATTAGACCAATTTAAATTAAATTGATGCCAGTTTGAATAGAAGTTCCCGTTTTCAAAACTGATGAAACTCTAGCAGATATAATGTTTACTTCAATTTTGAACATATTTTCAGAATGAACATAGTTGTATCAAATTAAAATTATAAACTACTATTTGATTTGGATCGAATGAGCATTTGATAAGTTCGGTTAGTGCTTGGCACCGGTTTACCGACCCGGTTAAAAGAGATTCGAACATTGTACCAATTGTCCATGAACACATTTTGACTCTTATTATAACCAGAGCTTCATTCTATCTATTCACATGTCCGAAAATAACAATCACATCAGAGCTTACAGAGCTTAAACTGTAAACGAGTAACAACGAACCGAAGCAAAGCTCATATTTCAGCCCTTCCAGTGGTCCTTCCTGTTTCGAATCTCTCGAAGGGCGTCGATGGGCGACTTGCAACCGATCTTTTCCTGGAAATAAACAACGTTTGATCGTTATGTCGTTAAAACTGAAATCAGCTACTGGGAGTGAGAATGTGACCAAAGAAACTGTAATTCAGATCATAAGCTCTGTGGTAAATATCGAGATAAGCTCAAGGCGTCGAGGGAAAACCTGTATCTCTGGCATGGCGACACGCATAAAGGGATTTGTTTCAAGCTCCTCCTCTAGAGTTGAAGGGATTGTGGGTAGACCCGCTTGGCGCTGTTGGCGTGCCCATGACAACTTCTGATGTATCTTCTCATTGTCCGGTTCCACTGTTAGAGCGAATTCCAGGTTCTTTACTGTGTACTGAGAAATCGTAAGAAAATGTAAGTTGAGTTCTACATGTAGAAATCTCCATCTCAGAATATTATCGTCATAGTTGTTTTACCTCGTGGCCACAGTAAATATGAGTCGATTTGGGTAAAGAAGCGAGAGTTACACACAGCGACTGATGCATTTGTTCAGCCGTCCCTTCGAAAAACCTTCCACAGCCAGCGATGAACTGTATATCATCAAAGCAACTCACTGTTTATATGGATGGCAGTGTAATGTTATCTTGATTGCAATGGACCAATAGAAACATAGAAAAAACGAAGAGCATTACCAGTGTATCTCCGGTGAAAACAGCTGGGTTCCCTCCTTTCTTGTCAGTCACATAATAACTAATGTGACCTTTTGTATGACTGGAAAAACACGACATATATATCAGACATAATCACCGATCATGAGAGAATGTCAGAGCAATACCATGTGAATTCAGACAGTTCATTTTGTAGATACGAAATAAATTAACAGTCTAATTCAAGAATCGAATCCAAGATTCGTGCTACATTATCTGCAACAGCTCATTCGAGAATGGAACATACCAAGGGGTGTGGAGGGAAAGTATGTTCACATTAACACCTAAAGTCAAGTTGTCACCATTATCAACTGTGTCGGAGCAACCCTTAACATTATCAAGAGAACCCCCATATATTCTGATCCCAGGCACCAATTGCTTTATCTTCTCGTTTCCACCAGCATGATCCCTTTCGTCAATTCAACAACAAATCAACCCATAAATCAGAAACCACAACCCTAAGGAAAACAAGAGCCTCACACTCTATCCCACCAACATCAACCCTAGGATTCATGTGTGTAATAACCATTTCTCCATTAGTTTATCTTCCAGCGTAACCCCAATCTTTCAGATTTAACAGATACTGAATTTAAAATAATTCGAATTTGGGAAAGAAAGAAAACTTGACTACGAGTACCAGTGATGATGCGTGGTAAGAACAAACTTGATTTGGGC
This sequence comes from Gynandropsis gynandra, assembly GCA_036759665.1. Classification (NCBI taxonomy): domain Eukaryota; kingdom Viridiplantae; phylum Streptophyta; class Magnoliopsida; order Brassicales; family Cleomaceae; genus Gynandropsis; species Gynandropsis gynandra. The sequence goes on along the minus strand of CM071871.1, from coordinate 37,723,848 downwards.
TCCGTGTTGTTCCGCCACTCCGATCACCTTCTCCGGCTCAACCGGATCCACCACCGCCGCATCTCCGCTGCTCTCGTCGATTATCCTTTTCACCCCATATGAATAGAAATCAGACAAAATCAACGTGAAATCAAAGACGGATGAACAATGGAGAAAGAAGAGAGGATCACTCACAGGTATGAGTAGTTGTCTTGTAGACAAGGAACATGGAAGATCTGCATCTTCTTCTTCTTCTTCTTCTGTCTTCTGTCTTCGCATCGATTCAATCCAGAATATAGCTCCCGAATATGCCACGTCAGCTGCTCGGTCATGACACGTGGCGTGGGAGTAGAGGAGAAACGGGGGTGTTTGGTTTCGTATTTAGTGCAATCCTACTCCAGAATAAACTAAGCGGCGCGGTTCCTCACGTATCAAAGCGGTGTCGTCTTTGGTCTTGAAACTACCGCGTTTTAGTCGCTTGGAAAAGTGAACCTTAGGTTTTGAAGCTTCGTCGTCGTCGTCGTCTGCGCCTGCGAGGGTTGATTGGATTGAGGGAGGGAGAAGAAGAAGAAGAAGAATGGGGAAGCAGCCTGTGAGAATGAAGGCGGTGGTGTATGCTCTTTCTCCGTTTCAGCAGAAGGTTATGACTGGTCTCTGGAAAGATCTTCCGGAGAAGATCCACCACAAGGTCTCCGAGAACTGGATCAGCGCCACTCTCCTCCTCACTCCTGTCCTCGGCACCTACTGGTACTCTCTTTTCTCTACCTACCCATCGTTGAATCCATTGATCGATTCGTATTTTGCGTTTCTCCGATCTGATTATGATTTTATTGTTCCTCGGTCTGGTTTTACAAGATTTTAGTTTGCGGAATGGATTTAATTTTCTAGATTGGTGGGAAATCACGTTTTGGTGTTAGGTTGTGATAAATTCGGATCTGTGCGGCACAACTGTCTGTTTGCTTGCAATGTTGTATATTCCTTGATCTTTTGTAAATGCCTGAGACATTGAAGTAGGAAGACTGACTTAGCTGAGTGCGCAGTTAAAACCTGAATCAGCATGGAAATAGGCATGAGATGTTGAATTGTCCCACGCCTGCATTTGTATTGTTGAATCAATATTGAGATAGGTGAAGAGAGTCTTTGCTCAATATATTCTCATCGACTCGAGTCAACTACTTGCAGATGAAACTGTAAATAGTTAAAGATCAAAATACGTGTTTGTGCATCGCATTTTCTATAGACACATGATTCAACCTTGCAAGAGTTTTACATGCCGTTTGTATTAGGATTCTCGAAAATGGTCGGCCCTTCCCATTGTCTTCCGTATAAAGCATGACTCCATCCTTAATGTACCTTCTGAAACCAAATGCAGGTATGCACAAAACTACAAGGAGAATGAGAAGCTGGAGCACAGGTTCTGAAGCATGAACATGCACCTATTCATTCTACAAGCACCTGATTGTGTTTCATCTCCAAAACTTTCTTTATAGACCGATTTCTATAGGACTTGGATTGAAGTTCAGAGCGAGTTCTTGAGAACTTTATTCCAGCATTTGGTGAATAAATGTTCTGGTTTCATCGACAACAACGCTGTAAGAACATAATCCTTTTTCCTTTTCCCATATGAACTCACTAAGATAATTTTCCCCTCCCGGGTGGTAATAAACCATACTCAAACATTGAGTTTTCGTGCTCGGGTCATTATTTAACATCTTAGGATATGTCCATTGTGAGATCCGAAACCAAGGTGAATCAGGCCAAAATTGAGTAGAACCACTAGTAAAAGAGGAACCTCGTACATAGTAAGAGTTCCAAAATGATTGAAAGGATCTAGTTGAAGTTGTTGTCCTCGATCCATCTAACTGCTAATTTCAAACCTTGAGAAGAACCTTAACGACTTGTTCCTCTGTGATCCCAGTGACAGTCACTTTGTTAAGCTGCGTATCCACATCGTATGTCTCTAAATCTGTATTATCACACTAACACCTTATGACATTATTTGCAAGAAGGGGTGAGAAATATTGGTGGAAAACATTTTCTTGATAGCTTTCAGAATTTCCCTGATACATTCATCACAATGCAGATTCATTCTCAGTTCCACAACCTATCAAATAGTTAGACATGGACATGATATAAAAAATATTAGGATTTGTTAAAGTAATAGAATTTATATCCTATATTTGTACCCGTCAATCGCAATGGTGCCCAAATTTGGGATACACTGAGATAAACACCGGTTGGGAATTAAGTACGGTGTTTACTTATAATTTTAACCCAAAATCGACTCAAATTTTGACTCAATTTTACTTGATTTTAATCTAATTTGTACTTAATTTTAACCTAAAATTGGGATCGATTTTGGGTTAAAATTACGAATTTTAGTAAAAACCGTACTTAATTTTATCGGTCAAAATTAAGTAAAAATTTGGATTAAATCGAGTCAAAATTGATATCATAATTTGGATCAAAATTGGATCGGTTTTGGGTTAAAATTGAGTCAAAATTGGGTTCGATTTTGGGTTAAAATTGGTTTCAAGTAAAAAACCGTACTTAATTTTATTCGAAATCAAATCAAGTAAGTCGATTAAATTGAATAATTAATTTGATTTATTGTTAAAATTCGAGTTAAAATTAAGTAAAAATTTTGGTCAAAATTAAGTACAAATTAGGATTAAATCGAGTCAAAATTGAGTCATATTCGGATCAAAATTAAAATCAAAATTGTGTCAAAATTGGGTCAAAATTAAAATCAAAATTGGGTCAAATTTGGGTCAAAATCGGAGGGGGTTTTAGCCAGATTTTTGAAGGGGAGGGGGAATAGGATAATGTCAAAATCGAGGGGGAATAGGATAATGTCAAAATCGAGAGGGAATAGGACGAAAACATGATTTTTAAGGGGAATAGGCTGAAAACTTAAAATCGAGGGGAATAGGATGAGGGTCAAAATCGAGGGGGAAATAAGACTAAAGCATAATTTTCAAGGGGGAATACGATGTTTTTCCAAGAGATAATCTCTCTTTGATGGAGACAATCATGACAGTAACATTCACTCATTGATTGGCAAAGGGTCACTCATTATATTTTTGTAAAGTTCCATGTTTGTAGAATCAAACCTTCTGTATATAAACCCATTACGCATGATGTCAATACAACACATTTTTTAGATTCTATATGGTATCAGGAGCCTCTTCTTTTTAAACCCCTCCATCGTTTATATATAAAAAAAAGAAAAAAAATCCCAAAGTTACACCATGGATCAGAACAACTCCTCCTCCTCAAATCCCTCAGAGAATATCACTGCATTCAACCCTTAAGCTCCTCACAGTGTTCTTGTCACTGTCAATCTCTCCAACATTATCAAACTCACGCCGCTCAATTATTTCACGTGGAATGTGCAGATCCGAGCCATTTTCGAAGGCTACAGCCTTCATGGATTTATTGACAACGGCAGTGCCGTTCCCGATGCCACCATTGTTGTTGATGGTGTCACCAAGCCAAATCCCGACTTTGCTCCTTGGAGACCGCAAGATCGCCTTCTTTATAGTGCCCTCCTTGGAGCTGTCTCTGCCCCACTACAGCCCATACTTGCGAAACTACGTCCGTCCGTGAAGCCTGGAACATCCTTGTGTCCACCTACGGCAAGGCCTCTCGTGGCCATATTAAGCAATTACGGGAACAACTCAAGCGTTCAATGAAAGGAACACAGACCGTGGATGACTATATGCGAGGCATCACAAACAAAGCTGATGCTCTAACACTTCTGGGCAAACCCGTAGATCATGAAGACATTCTCGAATACATACTTGATGGTCTCGGTGATGAATTCAAATCTACTAAGGATTCGGTGAATGCGCGTGACACTCCGATTCTTATTGAAGAGCTTCACGAGAAACTTCTCAATCACGAGGCTAAACTCCTCTCACAAACTACTTCCGCGAGTGCTTTCCCCATCACGGCGAACCCCGCTGCTGCCTCCTCTATTACTCTCACCAATCACGGTGGACCGCCGCGATCTCGTTTCAACAACAGGAGCCAACATTCCAATCGCAACTCACCTCGGCCGTATTTGGGGAAATGTCAAGCATGTGGAGTCCAAAGGCATAGTGCAAAGTTTTGCTGCAATTCAAGCTCATCTCTGCCTCAAGAACACTTTGTGGGCCTCAACTCCAATGCCCGACACTACTAGAAAATTTAATTTTAGGGACCGAAAAATCGGTTCCTAATCCGTCCCTAAACCTGTTTAGAGACGGATTAGGAACGACCTGGAGTAGTATCCAATCGCGCGACTCCAAATACTTTCCAGTCCACAATCCGTTCCTAATTAGGAACGGAAATTTCAGTCTCCAATCCGTCCTCAATTAGGGACGGAAAATGTAGTCCCCAAACAGTCCCCGGGATTGGGGACGGTTGTTTTCGGTGTCTAAAGTTTGGAAACGGACCTCACAATCGGAGACGGCACTTCTCCGTTTCCAATTTTGGAGACGGCACTATTCCGTCTCCAATATTTTTTTTTAAATAAAAAAAATTAAAATTTTAAAAAGTTCGATTACATTAAAAGATACATATAACCAACGTTCATAAACTAAGCCGTTCCGATTACATATTAGTACATAAAACATTACAAACCATACATATAACCAACGTTCCGATTACATATAATCCTAAGCCGTTCCGATTAGTCGTGGTCGGAATCACT
>CM071871.1:37698789-37713303 GCA_036759665.1 Gynandropsis gynandra | reverse complement strand
AAGATGCCATTATATCGCAAACACTATAGAAGATATAGGGTGAAAAATATGAGAGTTGCTTATGAAAAACGTATCAATGGTTGAGGGTTAAATAGATTATTTATACACGAATTAGGAACGGATTAGGGACTAAGAGATTAATTTTCCGAAAAATCGTCCCGAAACCGTCCCTAAAACGGTTTTTGAAGTCCTAAATTTAGGGACGGTGCCAAATCCGTCTCCAAATTTAGAGACGGACGACCTACCCGTCTCCAAATTTGGAGACGGACGACCTGCCCGTCTCCAAATTTGGAGACGGACGACCTGCGGTCTCCAAATTTGGAGACGGATGACATGCCCGTCTCTAAATTTGGAGACGGATGACCTGCCGTCCCTAATTGGTCCGCATTTAGAAACGGATTAGGCACGACTCTTCTGTACCCAAATTTGGGGACGGATTAGTGACGGATTTCAGTTTTCGTCCCTAATCCGTGTATAATATGTTTTTAAATTTAGGGATGGAAGTGTCGGTCCCCAAATTCCGTCCCTAAAATTAAATTTTCTAGTAGTGAGAATCAATGGACATCACCAACAACTGCATGGCAGCCTCGCGCATATCATACTGTAGCCACTCCGTATGACTCTGAAGGGTGGCTCCTCGATAGCGGAGCATCTCACCATATCACATCTGATCTCCACAATATGTCTTTTCATTCACCATACAAAGGTAATGACAATGTGGTGATTGGAGACGGATCAGGGCTTCCCATCACTCATACGGATTCCATCTCTCTTCCTTGTCCTTCTCACACCCTCACACTTGACAACGTTCTTTGTGTTCCCTCTGTTCGCAAAAATCTGATCTCTATCAATCAATTGTGTCGAACTAACAGTGTTTCGGTGGAATTCTTTCCATCCATGTTTCAGGTGAAGGATCTAAGCACGGGTACACCACTAGTGAACGAAAAGCCTAATCATGGCATTTATGAGCTGCCGGTCACCCCATCATCCACATCTCCTATTCAAGCATTTTCATGTGTCAAGACCACTTTGTCCGAGTGGCATCATCGTCTAGGTCATCCCGCTGTTTCGGTCTTAAGGTCAATGGTTTCAAAGTTTTCATTACCAGTGTCGGGTCGTCTTTCTGAGTCTTTGTCGTGTCATGATTACTTAATGAATAAAAGCCATAAACTACCGTTTTCAAACTCCTCGTTATCGTCCAACCGCCCTTTAGAACTCTTATTTTCTGATGTGTGGACATCACCTCACTATTCCAATGATGGTTTCAAATATTATGTCATTTTTGTAGATCATTTCACTCGTTATATATGGTTTTATCCGTTACAAAAAAAGTCGGATGTTTTTAACACTTTCTTATGTTTTAAATCAATTGCTGAGAACAAATTTCAAACTAATATCATTTCTTTATACACGTACAATGGCGGGGAATTTACGGCTCTTCGCCACATTTTAGCTCACCACAGGATTTCTCATCTCAGCACCCCACCACATACTCCCGAACATAATGGCATATCGGAGCATCGTCATCGTCATATTGTCGAAACATGACTCTCTTTAATTTTCCACGCATCAGTCCCCATCGAATTTTGGCCCTTTGCATTTGCCACGGCTGTGTACTTAATTAACCGTTTACCATCTCAAATTTTTCCTCATGCATATGAAAATCTAAATCTTTTTCAAGCATCCCCCAATTACAACAAACTAAAAGTTTTTGGTTGTTTGTGTTTTCCATGTCTACGTCCATACATGAGTCATAAGCTAGATTCTAGATCACGTCCATGTGTCTTCTTAGGATATTCAACATCCCAAAGTGCATATTATTGTTTAGATCGAACGACCTCACGTCTCTATGTCTCTAGGCATGTAGTCTTTTGTGAATCCACATTTCCATTTGCATGTGCATCTCTAAACGTCAATTTACCTCACGGAGATGAGTCCACCACATCTTGGCAACCTCCTTTAACGTCCATCTTCAGGTCGGACCGGCGGCTCATACCAGACGAAGATCAGCTCCCCCTCTTAGATCCTTCACCAACACAAACTGAGAGACCAGATGCCTTACCTTCCACCTCTACTGAATCTTCACCCATCCATACACCCGTCATCACTAATACACATCGCATGATCACCCACTCCAAAAATAATATCCATAAACCCAACTCCAAAGTCTCCTACGTCACCACTCTTCAACACGACCTTGAACCCTCCTCTTATACCCAAGCCCTAAAGGATGAGAGATGGCGACACGCAATGAGTGATGAGTTTGATGCTCTTCTCCGTAATGGTACTTGGGAGCTAGTACCCTCTGCGGAGGCACATAACATTGTTGGATGTCGTTGGATATTTCGGATTAAATGGAAGGCTGATGGTTCTATTGACACGTATAAAGCTCGCCTTGTGGCTAAAAGGTTCCATCAACGCCCTGGCATTGACTTTTACGAGACATTCATCCCGGTGGTCAAGCCAACCACAATACGACTTGTCCTTAACCTGACAATCATATCCAATTGGCCCTTACGACAACTCGACGTCAATAATGCCTTCTTACAAGAACTCCTCTCGGAACAAGTCTACATGTAATAACCGCCTGGATTTGTAGACAAAGACAAACTGGATCATGTGTGCAAACTACACAACGCAATCTACGGCCTCAAACAAGCTCCGAGAGCCTGGTACTCTGAGCTCTGTAACTTTCTTCTAGCACATGGCTTCGTCAATTCTCTTGCAGATGCCTCACTTTTCATTCTCCACGATAAGGCTGATTACATATTCTTACTCGTTTACATGGATGACCTCATACTCACCGGCAACAACAACTCAAGGATAAAACATGTTATTATGTTGCTCTCTGAACGGTTTTCTCTTAAAGACCTTGGTGACTTGTCTTATTTTCTTGGTGTCGAAGCAACAAGAACGACCATAGGTCTTCTTCTTACTCAACAGAAGTACATCACGGACATCCTCCATCGCACCAACATGCATACGGCCAAACCTGTGTCAACTCCTCTTTCCACTACGATCTGTCTCGCACTCAACTCTAGGACTTTGCTCGATAACCCCTCTGAGTACCGTGCCGTTATTGGCAGCCTACAATATCTCTCCTTCACAAGACCAGACATTGCTTTTGCAGTAAACAAGCTATCACAATTCATGCATGCACCTCGATCTGAACATTGGATAGCAGCCAAACGAATCCTCCGATACCTTAAGGGTACTCTCACCAAAGGAATATTTCTATCGACCACCAACGAATCCATTCTCCATGCATTTTCAGACGTTGATTGGGCTGGGAATCAGGACGACTACTCATCTCCTGGTCATCGAAGAAACAACGAGCCATTGCACGGTCGTCTATAGAAGCTGAATATCGCTCGGTGGCTTCTACTACCGTAGAAGTTCGGTGGGTATGTTCTCTTCTTCAAGAGCTTGGCATCGACTTACCTTCACCGCCTGTCATCTATTGCGACAATGTTGGAGTCACCTATCTCTGTGCTAATCCGGTGTTCCATTCCCGTATGAAACACATAGCTCTTGATTATCATTTTGTCCGGCAACAAATTCGAGCGGGCATTCTTCGGGTATCTCACGTGATTTCACATGACCAATTAGCTGACGCCCTTACGAAGCCTCTCACTCGGTTCCGACTGCAAGATCTATGTGACAAGATTGGAGTCTCCTCCGGTGCTCCATCTTGCGGAGGTGTATAAGGCAATATCACTATTGATGGAGATAATCACGTCATCAACATTAATCTTGTGATTGAGAGATAATCTTCTCTTTGATGGAGACAATCATGACAGCAACATTCGCTCATTGATTGACAAAGAATCACCCCCATTATATTTTTGTAAAGTCCATGTTTGTAAAGCAAACCTTCTGTATATAAACGTATTACGTATGATGTCAATACAACACATTTTTTAGATTCTATAAAGAGAAAGACGAGAGCTTGAAAATATGTTTTGTTGAGTAAACAGAAGGGAGAGGTGGAGGAATAAAAAAACATGTAAGAAGAAGACAAATAATATTTTATTTATTTGTTTTGTTTGTTTAATAATTTTAATAAAAATAATATATTTTTGAAAAAAGAAAGAGAGAATAGGATAATTGGTGAGGAAATTTCCGAAGCCATTGTCTTCAACTCGCAACAAAATTAGTTGTCGTGTCTGATTGAGACCTATGTCTTTACGAGCTTCCACTGACCAATCTCGTCTATTACTAATAGTTTGTTTTTTTTTTATAGTTTCAATATCAAACTAAAAATTATTTTTTACACATTTAAAATCTTAATCATATTAATTATTTTAAAAAAATTATAATAATTCATTTTAAAATGTTAACAAAAAAGATAAAAAACAATACATAAGTTTATGATAAGAGAATATATTTCATATTAAATTAAATTGTTATCCTTAAAATTTGTTATTAACTTATTATTATTAAGAAGATAAAAATTTTATAGTAACGCTGACCAACTATTTTTTTAAATAAAATTTTCGGTTGTTAATAATGTTAATATTTTATAAGACTAAATAAATTTGTTTTCTTGCATAATGAAGCCAATATTATACTCTATTTTAATTAAGGATGTTCGGCCCCAACCCACTTCAAACCCATATATTATGGATCGATTTATTACATGGGTTTAAAAATATCTTGTAAATGTTATATCATCTTGTTTTGAGATTTTGAAAGATAGGAGTGGATAAAATATTGAAAATTTTTTGTATCCTATTCCAATTCCAATTGAAAATTAGAATTTTGAATAATCAAATACAAATAACTAAAGTCTTATAAATATAAATACAAATGTTATGATAAATTATTCGAGTTATTCGTATTCGCAAGTAATAAATAGTTAACTTAAATAAATACATATACAAAAATATATAGATTTAATATAAGTAACGAATTATTGCGAATGAAGAAAATTTGGGTCAAGGTCTTATTATTTTTTACGGTACAGATTTCTCATTCTGGAAATTTTGAATTGAAGATTATATGTACTGTAAACATATTTAAAAATCTCTTTTGGGTGAAAAATCTAAGGATATGTGCAATAAAAATGGGCAAAACCTTGACCGGAAGGTGTTAGGAGTCATAAGATTAACATTATCTCGGAAGGTAGCTTATAATGTTGCCAAGGAGACAACGACCGCGAGGATGATGAAGACTCTATCGAAAACATAGGAAAAACCTTCGGCGAATAACAAAGTTCATTTAATGAAAAAGTTGTTCAACTTGAAGATGAGAGAATGTGTGTCTGTCGCTGAATATCTCAACGAGTTCAACACAATCGTCAATCAGTTGATGCCAGGGGAAGTCAACTTCGATGATGATGCGCCTTAATCATTTTGGCATCATACCAAGCAGTTGGAAGCCTATGAGGGCGACGGTAAGTAACTCTGTAAAAAGTGAAAAATTTACCTTGGAATACGTAAAGACTAAATCCTTGAAGAAAAAATTCTTAGAAAATCGAAAAATTCTTCAATGGGTTCGACCTTAAACGTGAAAGTGGTGGCAACTCCATGTCAAAAAGGTGAAAAAGGCCAATCAGAATAAAAGAAAAATGTCATATGTTGGTATTGCAGAAAAGTAGGTCACTCGAAGAAGGAGTGTTGGGCTTGGAGGAAGAAAAATTGAGACCAGGAGAATTCGACAACATAGTCTCGGATGAAGATAAAGATGCATTTATCCTCTCGGTCAACACTTGTTGAATCTCGGGTTTTAGATTCTAGAACATCATTCTATACCACAGAAAATCGTGAATTGTTAAAAATTATATTTCTGACAATTAGTGAAAGATGTATCTCGCAAATGGAGAACCATTAGAGATTGTTGGATTATGTAATATATACCTAACAACATCTGGTGGGAAGGTTTGGAAGATTAAGAAGGTGAGATATGTTTCGAAATTGAAGCACAACTTGATTTCGAGGAAGCGGATGATGAAGGTTACAATGTAAACTTCAATGAAGGCTCATGGAAAATATCGAAGGGAGCCATGGTTGTTGCTCAAGGAACCAAGACGAAAAGTCTGTACATGTCTTCAAACTATAGAGATACAGTTGCTGCAGTTGATGCCTGTGAAGAGTCAATTATGTCTGTGAAGAGTCAATTATGTGGCATCATCATTTTGGGCACATGCGTGAGAAAGAGATGAAATTGTTAGTCTCAAAAGGCGTAATCCCTAACTTGAAAATCGTTGAAATCCAGTTTGTGAAAGTTTTGTTCTTAGAAAATAGATGAAGACCAGTTTTTCAAAACTGGAAGAGAGTTGAAAAAGCAAAAGCTTGAATTAGTTAACACGGATGTGTGGAGTCCAACACCATTAAATTGTCTTGGTGGATCAAGATACTACGTCATGTTCATTGATGATTCCACTAGAAAGGTATGAATTTATTTCTTAGTAAATAAATCTGATGTCTTTAAAAAATTTAAGATGTGGAAATCGATGGTTGAGAATGAAATAAATCTCAAAGTGAAATGTTTAAGATCAAACAATGGTGGCGAGTATACAGATCACAAGTTCAAGCAATATTATGAGGATAATAGAATCATAATGATAAGAACGATTCCAGGAACATCTCAACAAAATGGCTTAGCAAAAAGGATGAATCACACATTCAACAAATGTGCAGGGAACATGAGGCTTCATGCTGGTTTGCCCATAAGATTTTGAGCGGAGGCAACAAATACTACTGCTTATTTGATCAAGTGACGTCCTTCTGTGCCACTTAATTGTAAATTACCAGAGGAAGAATGGAGATGAAAACCGGTTAATCTGAGTTTTCTGAAAGTATTTGGTTGTTTTGCTTACGTTCTTATTGACAAACTACGAGAAGTAAGCTCAATGCAAAATCAACGGTGTGTTATTTGATTGGATATGGAGATGATGAGTTTGACTACAAGTTTTAGGATGAGAAAAATCAAAAGATCGTCAGAAGCAAGGATGTAATCTTCAATGAGAAGGTAGTATATATATATATATAAAGCATCGAAGAATCAAACAAAGCATGAAGGTATTGACTTAGACGACCTTCCAATAGAAGATCATTGACAATATCAGTCAAATATACCTTTTGTTAATCAAGAAAATAAAAGCTCTGATGAGGTACAACAAACTCCACCTATAAAACTATCCGACCATCATAAGGTTGACAGATTATGTTGTTTCGACGGATAATGAAGAACTAGAAAGCTTTGAAAAAGCTAATCAATCAAGATATTGATTCAAGTGAGAGTTTTCCATGAAAGACGAGATGAACTCGTTGATGAAGAATCAAATATGGCATTTAACAAAATTACCAGAACGAATGAAAGCCCTGCAAAACAAATGGGTGTATCGGATCAAAGAAGAACATGATGGTAGCTTGCGGTACAAGGCAAGGGTAATGGTGAAAGGTTTTCAGCAAATAGAAGATGTAAATTACACCAAAATATTCTCTCCAATCGTGAAGATGACAACTATCAGATTGGGGCAATGCTAGATATGGTGTGTAGGCTTGAGAAAATCTTATACGAAATGAAGCATGCTCCAATACAATGATATAAGAAGTTTGACAAATTCATGTGCAATGCTGGATTTCGGAGGTGTGAAGCAGACCATTGCTTCTACTTCAAGAAATATGGAAACATGTATATCATCTTATTTCTGTATGTTGATTATATGTTGATTATCGGAGCAAATGCGAAAGAGATTATGCAATTGAAGGAAAAATTATCAGAAGAGTTTGATATTGAGGATTTGGGTGATGCAAAACAAATCCTTGCAAAGAGAATCACGAGACATGAACACATTATGAAATTGTCTCAAGAAGATTACATCAAACGAGCATTATCCATGTTTAATATGGATAATGTGAAATCGGTGAACACTACTCCTCTAGGGTACTACTTCATGCTATCAAGAGATCATTCACCTTCAACTGATCAAGAAAAGACACAAAGGTCAAAGGTGCCTCACGCTTTTGCAGTCGAAAAGTCTGATGTATGCCATGATTTGCACAAGGTCAGACATTGCACAAGCAGTGGAAGTTGTAAGCCTATATATGAGTAATTCAGATAAACAACAATGGGAAGCTGTGAAATGAATGTGAAATGAATTCTTAGGTATTTAAAGAGAACTATTGGAATCTCTTTATGTTTCAAAACATCAAAGTTGAGCTTACGTGGTTACGTCGATGCTGATATGGCGGGTGATTTGGAAGGTTGAAAAAAGTTTTACAGGTTATGTGTTTACATTGGGTGGTACGACTATTAGTTGGGAATATGTTGTAGTGACAGAAGCTAGCAAGGAGATGATATGGTTACGATCATTTTTCAAGGAGTTAAAGCATGACTGTGGCGGCAGTACATTGTACTATGATAGCCAAAGCGTCATTCATCTGGTAAAGAACCCATGCTGAGACAAAGCATATACAAGTTCGGTATCACTTCATCCATTTTGTGCTAGAGGATAAATTATTTTGTTTGGAAAAAATCAAAGGAAGTTATAATTCTGCATACATGCTGACGAAGACAATGATAATTGAGAAACTGAAGTTGTGTTCAACTTCAATTGAACGTCTTCACTGAAAGTAAGAAATCATCACGATTGCAAGAAAAATGACGCAAGTTAGACGCCAATCTCCTCCTCTCATGCCTATACAAGAAGGCATTGAGAGTGGATAAAAACTCAGTTTTGAGAAGAAGAGAAAGGGAGAAAGAAATATTTTTTGTGGGTTAATACATATATATAAATATATATATATTGTATCCCGACGAAAGTTAAACTCTTTATCTCCTCTTGTATTCCTTTGTATCGTAATAAATATTTACAATCGTAGTTTAAAATGAACGTAGAACTCACACTGAAGATGAACTACTCTAAATTTTGTCTCCTGAATTTTAGTGGTTCGTATTTCTCGTTGTTTAACCAACATTATATAGCCATAAAATACGTCGTTTAGTGTAAGATATTGGAGCATAGATGATTAGGGTAAACGATCGCCCCAAAGTTTGCTTGGAGACACGGAAGAAAACCACAAAAAAGGAGGATTAACTTATTTTTACATCTCATAAAGAGGAGAGATTTACAGTTCTGCTTGTGAGTTTAGACTGCCTACTTTCTATCTTTTGTTCATTAGAATCTTCAAAAACTCGGTTTTTTCTCAGAAGATCGACGAGAGTTTATACCGGACGAGATTTTATACCGAACTGATGAATCCAATACGTGTGTTGAGATGAATCTTTGAGTATCCTGCTTAGCAAAACAAACATCCCCAAGAGATTATACATTTGACAAATTTTCCAAAAGAAAACATCTTCAACTCACTAAACCTAAGACCAAGATTCGAAGATTCACCATGAGTAGAAACACTTTCATTCCATTCAATCAAACCCAGGATGTCGGATCCACGATTCTTAACAAAAACTTAAGAAAAGTAAGCATATGAACACAACTTATTTGACAAGTATGACATTCTCCATACGACCCTCTTATCTCTTCCTTCTTTGAGCTCTGGTTATGGACAAAGAAGAAGAAGAAGGAACCGAGAAGAAAGTATAACATTCCTTTCTTTCATATAAATCCTAGAGTTTTGGTCGTATTCTAAGAAGCTTGGTTCTGTAACAAAAACCATATGTGCCATCCGAATTACGACATTGCAACCGAAGCATTAACCTTCACCATATACTTCCTCTAAATAGCTGAACTCAACAGTGATCAAACCTATCTATCAGATTAAAAAAACACTACAGAATCTAAGTATATGATCCACTTACGTCTCTTAGTGATGATTTTGGTAATGAACAATCGAAAGTGTCAATCTTTAGCTTCGTTGGAATCTGAATCGCTTGCATTGTAACCTAAATCAAACCCACACCATAAACGATGTAAATACCAGGCAAATGTAACTCTAATGTTCTAGTGTTGATTTGAACAACTTAGCAAGTTTGAATAGAAAATTTACCTGGCCGTTTACCACTCACTTGCCAAGCCGATGATCGGATTCTCGAAGCTCTACTAATCCAAACACGACCCTTTCATCAACATAATCCACAAAAATCTCCTTTTGAATCAATCACATTCCAAATTACCATCAAATTGAATTCAGACCCAACAGGTACAAGAACAACTATCACACAATGTACATATGAAGACAACGAATCAAAACCCTAGAAAGGTGACCTTGTGTTCATCTTTGGGAACTCCATAACCGCTGCAATACATCTGTCCGACCAAAACCTGCATGCTCACGTCGCCGGCTTTAGCCTCCTTGAGTGTGTCTTGGAACCACCGCTTCACACAATCGTCGACCACTTGAGCCAGAGGAACCCGATCCGTATCCGGACCCGGACCCGGGTTCGACCTCGAGTTGGATCCCTTCTTCTCCAGCTTAACCCGATTCGAGTTATCTACCCCGGTTTCTCTCGATTTCCTGAGGAAGACTTTGTTTCGCGAGGCGGGTTTGGGTCTGGGTCCGGTGGGATTCTCCGATGAGAGTCTAATGGCGAATCCTTGGAATCTGACCGTACAGAGGATGGATTTTCCCATCAAACAAACAGCTGCAGGAAAATTATTATTTTCTTCTTATAGACTCGTTTTTTTCTTCTTATAATTATTATTTTCTTCTTATAATTATTTTTTCATACCTAATAAATAAAATTTGGAATTTATATAATAATCTATAAATTTCAAAATCTATATAATAAATTACGAATTATATGATTTAATAGATTTATAATAAATTTTCGGATATATTTAGCATAAAAAACTATAAAATGGATAATTCAAATTAAAAAAAAAAATTAATAGGAAAATGATGCATCTTTACTATTATATGACCCCAGGGCATCTACATTCATTTTTATTTGTCCGTTGATTCATTACTGATGCACTTTGATGGTAAATAGTTATCTTCGATGGTTCATTAACTATGTATTGTGGTAGAGGAAGATAATGCTTTATTTAAGATTTTTTTTTTCAAGTGAAAAAAATCATAGCAAAGGAAAAAAAGTACATATTTTTAATAATATATAATAGATGTATTGCATCGTTAAAAAAATTTTACTAAAAAATTTAATAGGAGAAACTTAGTAAAGAAAAAAAAGAGTGCAATGCATATCTTTTCTCTCCTGATAAGATTCGATTAAGTAAACCATCTTTTCAAATAATCTCATAGGTAATATCTTAGTGAATAAATCTGTTAGATTCTCACTAGATTTTATTTATTGAACTTATATTTCACCATTTTGTTGAAGATAATGAGTAAAGAAAAATTTAGGTGAAATATGGTTTGTCTTGTCACCTTTAATGTAACAATCTTTTAATTGAGCTATGCATGCAATATTATCTTCAAATAATATTGTGGGGATATTTTTATCAATTGGAAGACCACATGACTCCCTAATATATTGAGATACTGATCCTCAACCAAACACATTCACGACTTGCCTCATGAATTGCTAATATCTATGCATGATTTGATGAAGTGGCTATCGATGTTTGTTTTATAGAACGTCATGAGATTGCGGTTTCCCCACAAGTAAATACATAGCCAAATTAAGATCGAGTTTTATGAGGATCTGGCAATTATCCAACATATGCGTAACCAATCAAATTTGGTTTTGATGAGTTGCAATAATATAAGCCCATATATGTGACCCCTCGAAGATATCTAAAGATATGTTTTACACCATTCCAGTGTCTTTGAGTTGGCGAGGAACTATATCTTGCCGATAAACTTACTGCAAAAGATATATCATGACGTGTATTATTAGCAAGATACATCAATGCTCTAATAGCACTAAGATATGGTACTTCAGGACCAAGTAATTCTTTCACTACAAGAAAAATAGGATTTCGGGACTGAATTTGCGGACTGAGTCAACCGTCCCTAAATTTAGGGATGGATTAGGGACGATTTAAGGACGGAATAATAAATCCGTCTCTAATCCGTCCGCAAATTTGCAGACAGCAAAGTAGTCCCCAAGTCGTCCGTAATTCGGGACGGATTCAGGACTACTTTCAAGGGCGTCTGCAATTTGCGGACGGTATCACCACCCGTCCGTAATTTGCGGACGACTGAGCAATCCGTCCGTAATTTCCGGACGTATTCAGGACGGTTCGTCGGGAAATATTTATCTCAGTCTGCAATCTGTCCATAACCAGTCTTAAAATTTTCTATTTAATCTCTCCTCTTCTACCCGTTTCTCACACACAAATCTCATATATTTCTCTTCATATCTTGTTATCGTTTCTAATTATAATGGCATCATCGTCGAGATCGAATATTTTCGTTTCGAGACAGTGGATGTATAGAAGAATTGATCTGAAAACTCAAAGTGTATCGAAAGAGTTTGTAGAAGGCCTTACACAGTTTATGACGGTGGCGACAAATCAACAAGTTTATAGAGAAAACGGTAAGTTGGTTTGTCCATGCGTAAAATGCAAAAATGAAAAATTCGTTAATGAGAAAACCGTTTGGAATCATCTCTATTTAAGAGGGTTTACTCTAAATTATTTTATTTGGTTATCTCATGGAGAGAATTTTGCACCACGACCCAATAATGTTGTGGAAAATTTTAGTAGGGGTATCGTAAATCATGAAGTGTCTCAGACTTTTCAAGATGTAGAAAACCCTTATGTAGAAATGGTGCAAAATGCATTTGTCAAAAGAAACGAAGATGAAAATATTGAAGAAGATCCGAATGAAGAAGCAATTTTTTTTGAAATGTTAGAAAGTGCTAGGCATCCACTTTATGATGGTTGTAGAAGTGGTCTATCAAGGTTATCTTTATCTGTACGGTTGATGAATTTGAAGACTGAAAATAATCTTTCTCAAAATTGCATGGATTCTATATCGCAATTAGTAAGAGATTATTTGCCCGAAGATAATAATGCGGCCGAGTCATATTAGGAAACAAAGAAGATGATGAGACCATTGGGCTTATTGCCGTATCAAAAGATTGATGTTTGTCAAGACAACTGTTTTATTTTCTAGAAAGAAACTTCGGATTTGATCAATTGTCGATTTTGTGGAAAAGATCGATTTTATTTGACAAGAAATGGAAAATCGGTTCTGTTTCGTCGTATGTGGTATTTACCAATTACAGATAGGATAAAAAGATTGTATCAATCAGAGAAGACTGCAAGCGACATTAGATGACATACCGAGCATTCAAGTCCTGACGGAGAAATTTGTCATCCCTCAGATGGTGAGGCGTGGAAAACTTTAACAAGGTATATCATGATTTTGCAGCTGAGAGTCGAAACGTTTATTTAGGCCTTTGCACTTATGGTTTTAATCCATTCGGGATGTCTGGGAGAAATTATTCATTGTGGCCAGTTATTATGACACCGTCTAATTTACCACCAGATATGTGTATGAAGCGTGAGTTTTTGTTCTTAACAATATTGATTCCCGGGCCTAATCATCGGAAAAGAAGTTTGGATATATTTCTTCAACTACTGATTGAAGAATTGAAAGGATTATGGAAGGGAGTTCCAACGTATGGCGTTTCGAGACGACAAAATTTTATATTACAAGGTGCTCTTATGTGGATAATAAGTGATTTTCCAGCTTATGGTATGCTATCTAGATGGACCACGCATGGTCGATTGGCTTGTCCATATTGCATGGAGGTTACAGACGCTTTTCCATTGAAGTATGGACGAAAGACGAGTTGGTTTGATTGTCATCGCCATTTTCTTCCTCCTGATGATACACTACGATGCAACAAGAGGAAATTTCAAAAGGAATATTATTGTGTGGAAATCTCCTCCTCCAGTTTTGACCGGGGAAGAGATATTATATGAACGACTTCTTGCTTTGGGTATTCCTAGGAGTATAGATTGCGAAGGAAACAATCATCCGAGAATTGATGGTTACGAAATTACCTATAATCGATACAAGAAGAGTATATTTTGGGATTTTCCGTATTGGAAAAATCTGAAGCTTCGCCACAATCTTGATGTCATGCACATAGAGAAATTTTTTTTCGATAATATCATCAATACGGTAATGAATGTCACAGGAAAAACGAAGGATAACATTAAATCACGGAAGGATCTCGCAGAGTATTGCTCACGGAAGGAGTTACATATAAGTGGAGATGGTAAAGCTCCAGTTCTGATATTCAGATTGTCTAATGAGAAAAAATATAAATTGTTGAATTGGTTGAAGGAAGACGTGAAATTTCCTGATGGTTATGCATCTAACATCGGAAGGTGCGTCGATATTCATGGAGGAAAGTTATCAGGTATGAAAAGTCACGATTATCATGTACATGCAACGACTACTTCCCATATGTTTTTCTGAATTGATGGACAAACATGCACACGAAGCAATTGGAGGTATCAAGATTATTTTATATAGTATAATTAGTGATTAATAATTTATAAAATATTAATTGTAAAATAAACTAATTAATATACTTGAATTTTCAGCTATTGACATATTTTTCCGAGATTTATGTGCGAGAAACTTAAGTGTAGATGTGGTTCGTAGACTTAAAAGTAACATAGTTACA
>CM071871.1:37675029-37687344 GCA_036759665.1 Gynandropsis gynandra | reverse complement strand
TCATCCCAAACTTTGAAATTATTTGTAAACTTCGAATTTACTTTATTATATGCTTCAATAATCTCAATAGATGTGTAATATAAACTAGATGAGAAAGCGGGTAACTTTTCTAACACACACCTCTTACTCATCATAGTTGAGGAAATACAGAGGTATTCAATGCCTTTTTCATTCATAGTTTCAATGTGATATCCATTCATACGAATATCCTTGAAACTTCACAAATTTCTTGAAGACTTTGGTGAATATAAGGCATTGTCAATGATAAACTTTGTGCCTTTTGGCATCATAAAAATTGTTGTTCCGAAGCCTTCAACAATTTTTGCACTCCCGATATGGTATTGACATGTACTTGATCATTTTTTAAATTTGAAAAATATTTCTTTTCTTTAAGAATGGTGTGTGTAGTAGCACTGTCCGCGAGACACAAATCCTTATCTTGGATCTTCATTTGATTCATACTCATAATCTCTATAAATGAAAAATAAATACGAATAAATAGACATTAGATTAAAGAAACATATATTATATTGCATAAATTTTATTAAAATAAAGAGGACTAAAAGTTCACATAACTTAGAAAAACATAAAAAAGCACAAAGTTATAATATTCAAATAGAAAATGATAAATTTCTTGATCACTTCTAATCATTTTCATCTTCAAGATGGATAAGGAAATCGACAACGTCAAGGGACATCAAATCATTTATATCTTCCATAAACTTGTTGGAGTCATCCAATCCTTCAATAATCTCGTTGGAGTCATTGACAACGAAATTAGCTTCAACATCATTTCCTCCATTCTTCAATGACTCTTGGAAGAGGTTTACAAAATGCTTAGGAGTACGAAAAGTACGCGTCCAGTGCCATGCATCCCACATCGATGGCAAATACTTACTTTCTTATTATTGCCTCCATCACTATTCTCTCGAAATTCTTTTTTAGCATAGTAATTGATTGGTGCACTGTGGGAATAACCTTTACCTTTTCCTCGTCCATGTCCACGTCCACGTCCACGACCACGGCCACGACCATAATAATTGTTAAATGTCGTGACATTCGTTTCAAGGAATGAAGTAGAACTAGTGAGACGAGATTCATGTTTTTTCATCAATAATTCTTTATTTTGCTCAGCAATAAAGAGACAAGAGATTAGATCCCATATTTTGTAAACTTTTTTTTCACGGTATTGTTGCTGCAAGAGCACATTAGATGCATGAAACGGTGATGACGTTTTTTTCATCTTATTAGAATCAGTGATGGTTTCACCACATAGTTTTATTTGTGAACTTGTTCGAAATATTGCCGAGTTATACTCGCGCACGGTTTTGAAATCTTGGAAACATAGATGCATCTAATTATAATAAGCTTTTGGAAGGATCGTGGTTTTTTTATGATCATACCTCTCTTTCAACAATTTCCAAAGATCTGCAAGATCTTTGACCGTGAGGTATTCGATTTTCGATCCGTCATGAAGATGATGACGGAGAAAGCTCATGGCTTTTGCGTTATCTTGATTCGATGATTAATTCGAAATACCAATGGTCTCTTTGAGACCTTTTGCATCCAAGTGGATCTCCGCATCCGATACCCACGACAAAAAAATTTTGTCGGTAATGTCAAGAGCCTCATATTCGAGTTTGACAAGGTTTGACATGATGAACTATACGAATAAAAGAAAAAATGAATAAAACAAACTATAACTTTTATGATACACAAGATCCATATAAATGGCGAGTGTAGAACATACTTAGTTATAGTGATCTTACTATTAGAGAATAAATATAATAACAAAAGAGAATATAATTGTAATGATTAGAGAGAGAAAAATCCTCAAAGATTGAAGAGAGAGCATATAACGTGTTGCAAAATAAAATTGAACAATATTTAAGATGAAAGAGTAAGAGGTAGATCAAGATAATTTTTTATTCAAAAAGATTTTTCAAGTTTACATCTCAAATAGAGGTTCCTCTATTTATAGGCATAAAAGGTAGATGAAGAGACAAACAAAATAGATGAAGAAATAAGGTAGTCATAATTATATTTACATAATAATTATTATTTTATAATATGATGTAATTTGTTGGTAAATAATCATTTTTGAATGGATAAAGTAGTGATCAAAATATAGTTAAAATAATACAGGTGTTATAACTTTTGGGCGATAGGTCCACAATTATAATTCAATATATTAAATTTATTTTCATACATTCATATTTTTAACGTTTTTTTATTGTTAATTATAAATTAAAAAAGAATCAGTTCAATATACCGTAAAATAATGATTTTAAAGAGTCAGTTTATAAAAATCACCCGCGAACACAAAATACGAGAAAAAAGAAAATATCCCTAAATAAGAATAAGAACTATACCAAAATAAAATGCCAAATAAATAAATTAATGTTGGACTGTCCAAAATCAATTCCTCCTAAAAAAATATATAATCACACACTAACCGATCAATCTGAATTCGATCCTCCAAAACCAGAACCCATGTGGAATAATCGAACTTTAAACACGACTACCCTTCGTGGAAAATTCACACGGACAATTAAAAAATGATTTAATAATGACACGAATCCGAATTCTATAAGTAAATAGAGAACAATTCAAAGTAACGTTCACGATCAAATGCATTAAAGTAGTAATCTTTTTGATCCTCGAGCTATCTGAAAACCGCGTATCGGATTTAACTTCACATGCATAAATTACATAATATACACACGCATATACATATATATAGAGAGAGAGTACCCTTTGCGTTTCCAAGAATGAGGGAGAGAGAAGCTATTACAGAGCAATGGGATATCGGAGATCCGAGCATAAGTGTTGTTGGGGAGAGGTTCTGTAATCCGTACGAAATGAAGCTTTTGGTGAAGAGAGAGAGAGAGAATTTCAAGAGGGATCGATTCGAAGTCTTGGATCTCTCCGGCAATCACCTCCTCACCGTCGACGGTGGATTCTGGCATCTCCGTCGTAAACGCCTCATGCGTGATGCGGCCGGTCTCCCCGTCCTCACCATGCGTAGCAAGGTATCGTAACTATATACCCATACGTTAAATCTTAACATGTCTAAAACAAATACTACATTTGTCCATTTGATTACTATCCTTTTCTTCATTGTGTATATGATTACAGATTTTTTAATTTTTTAATCAACTTTAAAATTGAATTATAATGATTTAAATATGACCCTTTAATTACTATATCATATTCCAAAACCAAATGTAAACATTTAGAAATGTTATATCTTATTGTTCTACACCTCATAATATATGATGTGTGTATTTATATGTGGTTTTAGATAATAATTTTTAGATAAAACATTGAATTAAATTAAATTCAAATCTATTTATGTTTTCATCATAATGTTTCATAGAAAAATAAATAATTTTGTGAAGACCATTTTACTCTATATCTATAATATAGTAAATGTTTGTTTTGTAAGAGATATTGTCTGCAACAAAGATGATTATATGTTTCAGGGTGGCTTATTGAG
This sequence comes from Gynandropsis gynandra, assembly GCA_036759665.1. NCBI lineage: Eukaryota > Viridiplantae > Streptophyta > Magnoliopsida > Brassicales > Cleomaceae > Gynandropsis > Gynandropsis gynandra. Next base: position 37,683,845 of record CM071871.1, on the reverse strand, counting down.
AAACAAATGGAAAGTGTATGAAGGAGAAAGTCGAGATTCCACAAATCTTCTCTTTTCTTTAAAAGAACCAAACTTATTTACTTTAAAAACATTAATTAATGTGTTTTTACCAAAAAATTCGACACATAATTCGCCGGATTTTGAAGGGTTTGGTAGATATATCAACTCTTCATTCAAGCTCTTCAAGGCTAATAATCTTCTAGCTGAGGTATCTAACTCACTCTCCCTTATGTTCCATGAAAAAATCAATATAAACCGGAAGATTTTGGTTTATTCCAAAGTTTATTCCAAACCGGAAGATTTTGGTTCATAACATATCCCAAAGTTTAGGGGCTTCGTGTAAACCATTTTTTTCCTTAATTACGTATTTTTTATATATCTGTTTAACGTGCGTACGAAATTGTGAAATGATGAATTATAATGTGGCAGGTAAATCATGATTTTTCATTGGGAGGAGTACTTAGAGGGAATTACAGCTTCAAAGTAAAAGTTAATCCCAACGTTGATTATGCATTTGTTGTAGCTTTGCTAGTAATCGTCGATGATATTACCAATCAACGTTGAAAAAATTGCACTAGTCTCACTTATCAATTTAAATAAAATGGATTATTAATCAATTTATCCATTTGGGTTCGGATACATTGCGATTACCTTTTTTTTATTTATGTTACATCTTGTATAAAGCATAGTTTTTAATTGATTATTCTACTTCAATAGGAAGTAATAGTTTGAAAGATCATTTATAATTATTAAACATGAGTTTGAGTTCAATTAATTATAAAAGATATTTTAAAAATTTATGGTTGTCTAATAACATTTCCTTTCATATCTAAGAACGGTTTTGAATATAAAAAATCACAATCGAAAACCCACATCAGTATATTAAAATTGAGACGAACCAAACTCTCATATCATATCAAATATATATTTTGATTTAACTAATCACGAAAAATAATTCAAAAATAAATGTGGAGTTATCTAATACTACATATAAAAATTTCAACACCATATAACAATAAAAAAAACTGTAACCAATAAACTTCTTTTAAAAATATATGTAAAAAGAGTTTGAGAGCATATGATACTTCTCAATTAATCCAAGGCTGCTTATTTCAACCAGTAAATAAAATATTCAAAGGTTTATTCATTCTAAATTCAATTCTTATGTTAGATATATTATTTATATTAGTTTTTAAAATATTATTTTGGGTTGAAATGTTATTTTAATGAAAAGTTCAATGAACTAGAAATAATAAATACTTAAATAACCAAATCTATTTCCTAAAAGCATTCATATTTGCTGCGGAGGTAGTACAACTAAAACTTATAATTATTAGTATTACGAAGAAAACTAAGGGTATTCGATTCCAAATATCTAGATTGATCGGATCAATTCGAATAATTTGTAATATATGTTATCCGAATAATTTATATAGATTCAATTTTATGATTCGTTTAGAGGTACAATTCGTTTTTGTTTTATGTCTTTTGTTATGTTATATTTAATATTTTGGTTTCTGTTTTATGTCAAAATCTTACATAATCCCGAATAATATAATTTGAGTATAATATCCGAAAAACTCGAACCTAAATAATTCAAATTATCCCAATAAATCAAATTATCCCAATAATCTAAATTACCACATATAATTTCGATTTGATTTATTTTGGAACCGATTCTTCTGAACTCAAACAATCTGAATCAAATCTAAATCTAAAATATTCGGATTCAATTCAGATAATATAATTTCATAATCTAAAAAGTCCAAACCAAAATTCGAAAAACTTCGATCGAAAACCAAATTAGCTAGTGCTAACTTTTTTTACTTATTTTAAAAATATTATAATCATTGCAAAAGTTTAAAATCAATATTTTGGATCGGATTAAATATTTGTTAGACATACATCTTAAATTATCATAATTGAATGTAAAATTATGAGTAATTTAGTGGTTATGTCACATCTGATTAACACTATATATCAAATTAACATAATTTTAGTTTCAAATCTCTTGTAGAAAACCACATGGGCAAAAGCAAATCTATTGATTGCAAAGTGGGAAATAGGAGATCAGGGAATAAGCCGGAGAAAAAGTTATGTAATATGTTGAAAACTGTAGATTGACAACGTTATTCAATCACTAGATTCAAGAGACCCAAATACATAAAACAATACCAGCTTTACGAATCAATCTTTTAAATACATTTGTATTTTTTTACAATGCACTCAAGATTTTCGCGGATAACTCCCCTTGAGTTAGATGTAAATAAACGGTAATTGTTTCTCACTCTCCTTTTCACTGTATCGTTCTAAGTGTACTTGCAACTTCGTGATCTACTCTCACTTGTCTGTTGTACTTCTTAGATACCTCCACTCCGATAAGTCAACTATTTTTTATAGCATGTTAACCTATCAACTCTTCTCGTGTGACCAGGTAGACCCTCCGGTTATCCAGCCACACAACTTGACTCCTTTTGATTCTCTTTGACTCTTTTCACTTCGCCTCATTCTTCTCCTTGAAACTTTCTGCTCCTTAGATTTCTCACCAACCTGATTTTCAAAATATATCACATGTTCCTAAAACATTGCATTAACAATCTCCCCTTTTGAATTCTTATCACAAAAACACAGATCAGAAATGCATAAAATTCAAACATATTAATGCAATAAAACATTCAGACGAGTTCAAATATTTTAGTACACTTCAACGACATAAGTTCAGAATATTAGATCATGACAAGTGCACTTAGATACACATATCTGAACACGAAACAAAATTTAATTTCTCGGTCTTTTTCCTATTGTTAAGTTTGATGATGGTGCCATCCTCTCTGCATCTTCTCCCCCTGTTTCTGTGAGAAGAGATTCAAAAATATAAATCAGATTCAGAAACAAAAAAAAAATCATAAATTGTAAAACTTTACTAATCTACTCTGGTTCCGCTTTGAGATGTTCATCAGTTTCCTCTGGATACTTTGCATTTCAGAAATAATTGTTGACATCCCTCCTCTCCAAATCAATGATGTTTTGTGAAACATCATTCTCAACATTTCTCATTTCCTCGGAGGCTTGCATTTTTGCAACATATCTCTTTTCAAAAATTATCCAAGGAGGAATCTTTTCCTTCAACTCATGTGTCTCAAAAATTTCTGGGAATTGTTGAGTCAGAATATTTGGAATCAAACACGAAAATGGCAAAATGAATTTCCTTGAGTTTGACAACCCAAGTCCAATGATTAAGTCCAGAACCACCTTCCCAAAATTAAGAGAGATATTGTTCTTGATGTAGGACAGTCGTGTCGTGTCGAATGCCATCTGTTTTTTTATTGGGAACCCAGTTTGTCCGACACATTTTGTTCAACAAGGCATACTCCCAATTCAGCTTTGAATTTGGGATCTGTCCTGGCCATGAAGTTAACACTGCATCTATAAGCTCTTTGGTGACATCATCCATGTCAAGATTGATCTGCAATTCTTTGGCTCTTGATATTTCTATAAGAGGTGTACCAAAGACTTTGAATCTTTCTTCTCCTTAAATTACTCAACAACCTGATTTTCAAAAGATTTCACATGTCCCTAAAATATTGCATTAACAATCTCCCCCTTTGAATTCTTATCACATAACGACAGACATTAAAAAAACCCATAATTCAAACAACATATTAATGCAATAAAGATCATACAAGTTCAAGCATTTAAGTACACTTAAAGAAATATGTTCAGATTAACAAATCATAGCAAGTGTACTTAGAAAATCAGTTCAAAATAGGAACACAAATTAATTTTCTATTGGTCTTTTTCCGGCCGCTTTGTTCGATTGTGCTCTCCTTTCATCATTCTTTCCCCCGGTTTCTGTGATAAGAGATTCAAAAAATGTAAATTAGATTCAGAAACAGAAAAACTATCGTGAATTCTATAATTGCACTAATTTACTCTTGTTCAACATCGAGATGGTCTTCAACTCCTTCTGGATATTTTGAATTTCAGTGACCACAGCGGCCAGCCTCTTTTCCAAGGCAATGATGTTCGACGAAACCTCATTTTCAACATTTCTTATTTCATCTGAGGCTTGCATCTTCGCAACATATCGTTTTTCAAAGATTATCCACGGAGGAATCTTCTCTTTCATCTCGTCTTTCTCAACAATATCTGGAAATTGTTGATTCAGGATATTTTGGATTAAGCATGGGAATGTCAGAATGAACTTCTTTGAGTTTGATTACTCAAGCCCTATGATCAAATCCAGAATCATTTTCCCAAGATTTAGAGGGATAGTCTTCTTGATACACTAGAGAATGACAACAACACTGTCATGTCGAAATCCATCAGTTTTCTTGTTAGAGATCCAATTCGTTCAACAATTTTGTTCAGCAAAGCGTATTCCCAATTCAGCTTCAAATTTGGGATATGTCCTGGCCAAGATGTCAACTCTGCATCTGTTAGTTCCTTGGTGATCATATCTATATCTAGATCAATTTGTAATTCCTTCGCTCTAGATGTCTCTATATTAGTAGGTGTACAAAAGTTTTAGAACTCATACCATAATCCATCAGCATCTGATTCATCCATATTAATTGAGTGCAACAACTTTCCAATGCTATGTATTCAGCTTCTGCAGTAGACAACGAAGTAGAGTTCTGCTTTTTGCTATGTCATGACACCAAGTTGTTTCCAAGGAAGAAACAACCTCCAGAAGTACTTTTTATATCATCTGAATTTCCTCTCCAATCTGCATTACTGAGACCACCAAGTTCATTATAAGTATCTTTGGTGTACATAATCCCATATTCTACTGTACCTTTCACATATTTAATTATTCTCTTCACACCCATCAAATGAGATTTCTTGGGCTTAGCTTGATATCTAACACAGATTCCTACACTCAAACATAGATCAGATCTACTTGTAGTGAGATAAAGTAGGCTTCCAATCATGCTTCTGTAGATTTTTACTTCCACATCATCTCCATCTGAATCGCCGGTCAGTTTTGTTGTTGTTGATATGGGTGTACTTGCTGACTTACTTTGATCTAATTCAAATCTCTTCACTAGATTTTTCGCATATTTACTTTGAGATATGAATAATCCTTCATCAAGTATTTTTACCTGTAAATCGAGAAAATAGCTTAGCTCACCAAACATACTCATCTCAGACTCCTCTTTCATGGTTTGTACAAACCAGTTGACTTTATCCTGCGATTTTGAACCAAAAACAATATCATCAACATAGATTTGTACAACCAGAAGAACATTTTCAGAATTATGAATGAATAGACTTTTGTCTACTCCCCTTCTTTTGTAGTCGTTCTGGATTAGAAAGCTTGTTAACCTCTCGTACCATGCACATGGAGCTTGCTTTAGTCCATATAATGCTTTCTTCAACTTGTAGACATGATCTGGATGGTGTGGATCTTCGAAGCCTTTCAGTTGTTCGACATAGACCTCCTTTTGCAGAATACCATTTAAGAAAGCCCTTTGGACGTCCATCTAAAATAGTTTAAAACCAAAGAAACACGCAACTCCAAGCAACGGTCTAATCGATTCTAATCGGGCAACAGGTGCAAAAGTTTCATCGAAATCAACACCTTTGACTCGAGTTCCCTCTGGATACTTTGCATTTCAGAAATAATTGTTGACATCCCTCCTCTCCAAATCAATGATGTTTTGTGAAACATCATTCTCAACATTTCTCATTTCCTCGGAGGCTTACATTTTTGCAACATATCTCTTTTCAAAAATTATCCAAGGAGGAATCTTTTCCTTCAACTCATGTGTCTCAAAAATTTCTGGGAATTGTTGAGTCGGAATATAGAGGAGTATTTAAACTCAACTTAGCTTTGTATTATAGGACGTTATAATTGAAACTGAATACCTCTCAATTTAGACCCGAGCTTATGCTCATAAAAAGTTTTATCTTAATTCTGTATAGAAATAGTCACAAATTATGTCAAAGGAGTAAGCGATTTTATTAAGTGCACTTAAGTAGACTGAAAATATACTTAAAACAAGGGCATTTTTTCAACAGGCTTAACATGAGTTATTTAAATGAACCAAGTGTACTTAAAACATCAAGACTTACATATTCTTTTTCTTTTTCTCTATGAGATCAACAAAATTTTTAAAACTCATCATTTTATCAAAACATATAAAAAAACTTCAGAGTTCGCAAACACCTATTGATTTTAAAGAAATAAACCGATTCAAATCTAAAGGTTTTGTAAATATGTCTTCTAACTGACGTTCAGTTGGTACGTATTCCACTCTCATTTGCTTCTGTTCAATCTTTTCTCTAAAAAATGATGTCTAATATCAATATGTTTTGTCCTAGAATGTTGAACTGGATTTTTCAAAATGTCTATTGCATTTGTATTATCGTACCAGGCAACAAAAGTTTTAGAACTCATACCATAATCCATCAGCATCTGATTCATCGATAGTAATTGAGTGCAACAACTTCCCAAAGTAACGTATTCAGCTTCTGCAATAGACAATGATGTAGAGTTCTGATTTTTGCTATGCCATGACACCAAATTGTTTCCAAGAAAGAAACAACCTCCATAAGTACTTTTCTATCATCTGCACTGCCTCCCCAATCTGCATCACTAAAACCCGCAAGTTCACAGTTAGTATCTTTGGTGTACACAATCCCATATTCTTTTTTATCTTTCACATATTTAATTATTCTCTTCACAACCAACAATCCCATATTCTGTTGTATCTTTCACATATCTTTGGTTTTGCTTGATATCTATCATAAATTCATACACTCAAACATAGATCATGTCTACTTGCAATGAGATATGATAAGCTTCCAATCATGTTTCTATAGAGTTTTACTTCTACATCCTCTTCATCTGAATCTTTTGTTACTTTTGTTGTTATTGACATGAGTATACTTGCTGACTTGCTTTGATCTAATTCAAATCTCATCACCAGATTTTTTGCATATTTACTTTGAGATATAAATAATCCATCATCAAATTGTTTTACTTGTAATCCGAGAAAATAGCTTAGCTCACCAAACATACTCATCTCAAATTCTTCTTTCATGGTTTGAACAAATCAGTTGAGTTTATCCTGCAATTTTGAACCAAACATAATACCATCAACATAGATTTGTAAAACTAGAAGAACATTGTTAGAATTGTGAATGAATAGAGTTTTTTCTACTCCCCCTCTTTTGTAGCTGTTCTGGATTGGAAAGTTTGTTAAACTTTCATACCATACACGTGGAGCTTGCTTCAGTCCATATAATGCTTTCTTCAACTTGTAGACATGATCTGGATGGTGTGGATCTTCGAAGCCTTTCAGTTGTTCGACATAGACCTCCTCTTGCAGAATACCATTTAAGAAAGCCCTTTGAACGTCCATCTGAAATAGTTTAAAACCAAAGAAACACGCAACTCCAAGCAACGGTCTAATCGATTCTAATCGGGCAACAGGTGCAAAAGTTTCATCGAAATCAACACCTTTGACTCGAGTTCCCTCTGGATACTTTGCATTTCAGAAATAATTGTTGACATCCCTCCTCTCCAAATCAATGATGTTTTGTGAAACATCATTCTCAACATTTCTCATTTCCTCGGAGGCTTGCATTTTTGCAACATATCTCTTTTCAAAAATTATCCAAGGAGGAATCTTTTCCTTCAACTCATGTGTCTCAAAAATTTCTGGGAATTGTTGAGTCAGAATATTTGGAATCAAACACGAAAATGGCAAAATGAATTTCCTTGAGTTTGACAACCCAAGTCCAATGATTAAGTCCAGAACCACCTTCCCAAAATTAAGAGAGATATTGTTCTTGATGTAGGACAGTCGTGTCGTGTCGAATGCCATCTGTTTTTTTATTGGGAACCCAGTTTGTCCGACACATTTTGTTCAACAAGGCATACTCCCAATTCAGCTTTGAATTTGGGATCTGTCCTGGCCATGAAGTTAACACTGCATCTATAAGCTCTTTGGTGACATCATCCATGTCAAGATTGATCTGCAATTCTTTGGCTCTTGATATTTCTATATGAGGTGTACCAAAGAAATTATTAATAATCTCAGCATCAAACTTTATCATCTTTCCCCTTACATAAATTTGTCCAAACATCTCAAACCTTGTATCATCAATCTCAGGGTTCAGATTGACATAAAACTCGTAGATCAACTCCTTACACACAGAAACAACAGTTGTTACTGTGTGAGTCAGATTTCTTTCCACCGGCAGCTTCCAGACAGGTAAATGTTTGAATTGATTGACACTCAACCCTCTCTCAGTAAATATTTCACGTTCCTTAAGGGTTTTATACCTAGACGAACCAATTTCATGGTAGAATTTCCTAGAGAATGCTTTAGAAGGAGACATAGGGGTACCTTTCCTCGATGATAGAGCACGAGGCATGGATGATCGTTCATTATTTGACACATTGTGTCGAACACTCTTCTCAGATGAAGAGCATGAACTTCCCTATTGTGGTTCAAGGATAGAGGACATTTTAACCAATACAACGGGAGGTGTGGTTAGGCGTGTGTTTTGTCTTCTTCGAGGAATTGTCCTCTTCGTCGCCATAGTTTTGTACCGTTTTCCATTTATTCTCGGTGGATTATCTGTGAATACTAGATCCCCTACCCTCATCGGTACATTGTTGAACAAGATTGTCGCATCATCTCCTAATGCACGAATTCCTGATGCTCTTGTGTTCATGATTGTCTTTGTTTTGAAAAATCTTGCGTATAAATTTCATTTTCTTTCTCGCAAAGAACAATTAAGGTTTTTGAAAATGCACTCAGAAGAAGGGTGATAGATACGATGGTTCGGATCCCTTCTCT
>CM071871.1:37642086-37658132 GCA_036759665.1 Gynandropsis gynandra | reverse complement strand
TATGATTTGGTGCAAAATACCGTAGAAGTTATCACCCTCTATATCACTATTAACGCAAACTCCATAGTTGTATGTGCTTCTATGTTTTCCGTGTTCGTACGTGTGGAACGTGTAGCCGCGAGTAAACAAGATTGGCCAACACATGACATTTCGTGCGGGACCATTAGCCAAATCTTTTATCCACGTAGGAAGTCTTTCATCAGAACATTTCACTTGTATGTATAAAAAAACAAATTAATACTCTTATATGCAATTAATTTACATAAATGTGTGTTCGAGTACTTACGTAGTCTCTAAATCACGATCCATAATGTTGAACTTTCATGTCTGTGAGTTCATTTGCATTTAGATGAGGATATGTACCAAGCACTTCCGTTTTACCCGTCACATTCAAAATAGTATTTATGATGTTATCGAAAAAGTTCTTCTCGATATGCATAACATCTAAATTATGACGTAATATCAATGATTTCCAGTATGGTAGTTCCCAAAAGATACTACGTTTATACCAGTTATGCCATTCACCTTGACCTTTTGGTTTACGATGCCCACGATCTCCACCGCATTCTATTGATTCTTGTAAATCCTCCATTGTGTTCAATCTTTCATAAAGGATTTATTTTCCGGTTTGCAAGCACGGTGCCTTTTCTTTTTGTACCACGTTCTTCCAAAAATGTTTTTTATCTTTCCGGAAAGCATGACCACGAGGAAGAAATCTTCTATGACAATCAAACCAACATGGTTTCTTACCATGGACTAGTCGAAATGAATCTGTATCCTCCATACAATATGGACATGCCATTCTTCCGTGCGTGCTCCATCCAGATAACATTCCATACGCAGGAAAATCGCTAATTGTCCACAACAAGACCGATTTCAATATGAAATTTTGCTTAGTACCGAAGTCATAAGCAAGGATTCCTTCGTTCCACAACTGTCGTAATTCATGAATTAAGGGATGCAAAAATACATCGAAACTTTTCTTCGGATGTTCTGGTCCTGGAATCAGCAACGTCAGAAACATTACCTCTCTTTTCAAACACATCTCGGGAGGTAAATTATACGGAGACAAAATCACCGGCCACAGAGAATATGACTTCCAATTTCACGCGTAAACTCGGGAAATATTTCATTGAAATCTTTCCAAGCCTGACCATCCGATGGATGTTGCATTACACCTTCGGTCGTGGAGTGTTCTGCGTGCCATCTCATTGCTGCAGCGGTTTTTTTTATTCATATAACCTTCTCAACCTGTTTGCTACAGGCATATAAAACATTTTCTTGTATGGTACATATTTCCGTGAAGATGGTTTTTTTAGGGCGAAATCTGCTTGCACCGCAAAACTTGCATTCCAATAAATCTTTATCATTTCCCCAAAACAACATGCAACTGTTTCTACAAATATCAATTTTCTCATGTGGCATTTTCAAATCTTTTAACTCATTCTTTGTTTCATAGTATGTCTCCGGAGCTTGATTATTTTCCGGTAAATATTCCCGCATTGTTTTACAAAATGAATCCATGCAATTTTCAGTCACATTGTAGTCTGTTTTAATATTCATCAATCTTGAAGATAAAGATAAACGAGACTCAGCCACATTGTGGTTAACTTGCAGCAATGCACATGTACATGCAAAACATGGGATTTGACTGAGAATATTTGCCAACATGCATATTTTGTGTTGATGGATAGAAAAATAGATGTTGAGCCTTATATTAATAGCTATTATTTGGTGTGTAAATGGCTAGAGATATATAAGAGACATATTTCTCCGTTTTATGGCGTAAAATTTGGAAAGAAATCTTATGGAGATATTTTTATCAAATCGTCAACAATATGAAATATGCCTGGTAAACCTAAGACATGCCATAGGAAAGGGGATCTGAACAAGTTTCCACAGAAGAAAGGTTGGCATCAAAGTTCATGGCAACTGATGTGGTGCATCCGGACATAAAGTAAGATCATGTAAACAACCACATGAATCTCATGTAATTTTTGTTTCTACACATTCCATATTATATTTTGAGAAAATATATCATTATTTCATTGATTTATTGTTTTCAACAAAACTAGGATGTAGAATCCTCTCATCCTCACGAGTCTCAAATTACATCATTTTTGTTTTGTTACAGACCTTTAAGTAATGTGTATTTCACCAATTATGTGTTGTATTGTTTTATTGTTTTTAACATGTTATATATATATATATATATTTTGCGAAATGATATTGGTGTTGGGATAATCATTTTAAAGATATTTTGTTATGTTGTTTTCTTGTTGAATATATTAGTATTTATTGTAATTTGAAGATACTTTATTATATTTTTTTTCTTTAATAGGAGTTTGTTCCTATATTTTACTATGTTTTTTCTTGTTGAATTTGACTAATATTGGGTGACATTCACATTAAAATCGATAAAAATTTATCAACATCGGATAAAAATTGCTCGAAATCGGAGACAATTGGGTCAAAATCAAATAAGCGGATAAAAATCAGACCCAAATCGAATTAAAAATGGATCTAAATAAAGTAAAATTGAACCCAAATTGGGTCAAAATTGATCTAAATTGGGTTAAAGTTGGATCCAAATCGGTCAAAATGGGGCAAAATCAGACACATCCGGGTTGGGTCGAAATTAGATATTAAATCGATGAATCTAGGGTTTAAAAAAAACAAATAGATTTAACAGAAGTTAAAATATATGAAATTATAGACAAAATTATTAAACATAAAGAGGAAAGATAATTAAAGCCAAAACGTAAATGGAGAATAAGATGAATTGAAAAGATGAAGAGAAAATAGTCAAAACCAAAATGCTGGGAAGATAGTCGGAATAAGGGTTAAAAAAGTAGGGGTAGGCAAATAGCGAGTATCCGTAAATATCTGACTATTCGTATTCATATTCGTATTCCTAGAATAAAAGTTATATACTTACGAAGTTCTGTTTTTTCGATATCTTGCAATGTGTCCATAACATTATCAATCCCACTTTGATTATGAATCCAATCTTGAGTGCAAATTAAAGCTTCAACCATATTAGCAATCAGACAACTACAATACAGACTAATCACACGACCTTCCGTACTAAAAGGTTTTTTTTAAGTAACAATGTGGGGTGAATATTAGGTTAGAAACATTAGGATTAAAAAATTTATAAATTATATTTTAGTTCTTCAAATTTTAAGTATAATAACTATTTGTTTATATATATTATATTTGGTCTTAAACTAAAATTAATAATTTTTTTATTTGTAATTTTGTCCTTAAATTATTATATATGTATATATTAAATAAATTATCTATTTAATACTTACGGATACGAATAATTACGAATAATTGAATATACTATTTGTATTTGTATTTATATTTGTCGAATATCTAATTTTTTATATTTGTATTTGTATTTGTTCTTTCGGATATTTATATTTTCGGATCGAAGACGGTTCGAATACGAATCGGATACGAATACTTCGAATATTTTGTCCAACCTATAAAAAAGGCATTAGATTTGTGTTTTTTAAAATATAAAAAATGACGGAAAAGGAATTATAACAAAGTCATTAAGATGATTGGAAAATGACTAATTTCCATGTTATAAAATTACTGTGGGTTCCAGCGTCATTGATTTGAATTTAATACAATTTGTTTTAATGCGCCTTATGTTATTTATGAGGTATGGGATGACCCATCAAAATTCTAATCGATGGTCGAATATGAATTATTACAAGACAAAAGTAACTATTCGAGTTATTTATAAGAACGATTTTAATTAATTTATGGATATTTATTTAAGTATATTATAAATAAATAAAAAATGTCACAATCGAAGGCGTTATATTATAGATAGGGCAACTAACAAGAGGATATACTTACAAATCAATAACGATCTCGTTAATGTCTAATGACTCACATTACATAATTAGGCACTAAACGGAAAGAAAAAGCAACAAACAAAAGTCGTGTCAAAATGTCTAAAACGAGGATTAAGGATTATGTCCGAAGTGTTTTTTGTCGGTTAGTTGAGTCCAAGTTCGATTATATTTATCAAATTAGTTATAAATATTTAATTCTAAATTCAACATCTGACTTACGATTAGATGGCACGCATTTTAAATCCTCCTATTAAAAATTTTGAACAAATAAAAGTTAAAGTCGCTAATTATTAATATTATTAATATGTTAAATGCTGTTTAATGTTTTCAGCAATCTCATTTATGCTATATTTTGGTTTAGGCTTACGCAAGAGGATAGAAAATGTCAACGTTTTGATTCAATAACAACTACTTAATGGTGTAGGCAAATTGGTCATTGTATAACATCAAGGAATCATATATATATATATATATATATATATATATATATACCCATGAAACATTTATTTATATTTAACTAGAATTGAACCCGCGCGATGCGCGGCGCATAATTATATTATTTGTCAATTTGGATGTTATGTTATAAATATTATCTTGTATATAATCGTATAACACTAAATAATTATTACAAAATTGAATAAAAAAATATTATATAGATTAATTTTAAAATTAAATGTATTACATTAACTGACATCGTTTAAAATTTCAAATCACATAATCAGAGAAAAAAACATGAATGTGTTGTAATTGATTCAAATTACGTTATGTTTTTATCTACTATGTAATTTTAAATAGACACTCTTGAATAAAAAAAACTGTAATTTTAAAGTTGTAATTTTAGTTGGCACAAATACAAGCTTATCTCTTTGATATAGAAAATAACACATGAACAAATATCATTTTTTATATAAGTAAATGAGGATCCTTTTTCAAACAAAAGAATCTTACAAAGAATCCAAAACAATAATAATAAAAAAAAGAATCTTACAAAGAATCCAAAACAATAATAATAAAGTCTTAACTCAAAATCTCGTCAGGTGTCGAATCATCAGAAACACGACTTCTTCTGATATGAGTGTATTCTTATTAGCAGAAAGAAAGTACTTCAGAAATAATGTCCCAACATTGCAGTTGAACATTTCTGCAACCTCTCATAGAAAATCTTTGTATGTCATCTGCTCGTCTAGGTCTATGGCATGAGCAGCACCACCCTTGTAGAAAGAGAACCCACACTTCTCTGTCTAAAATTCCCCACCAGACATACAAATTGATATGATCTGTTTCCCCACCATATCCTGTATCACCCGAACAAAAATACAAACTTTGACATCCCTATTAAAGCTTGTATTCTCCAAGTAAATTGACAATAAAAATATTAACATACAGGATTTACACGGAATCAAGGTTGCAATGCCAACGTATAAAACAACAAAACATATCAAACATCTCGATTCAAATAAATTGAACCTAACCCAAGCCTTTAACACCAAAAATCCTTAGCGTCAAAAGCTTTGGAGCCAAATGCTTTAAGGATATCACCGCTATAATAAAACTTATTCTCCTGGCAATACAAACAGTTTCATGTCTTCAAAGATTTAAACCGAAGAAACATATGATTCTGTCAAAAGTAAAAGAAGTTCTATCCATACTTTACTGCCTTACTGAAAAGTCTTAACCGTTGCTTGAATATAAAAAGTTAAGCTACAAGTTTTTACCTGCAGGTGGCTTGTGATGTTCTCTGGTGAGCCATGACACATTCATCAGTTCTAGAATTATCTTTGGATCGGCTTCTGTACCAAATCTAAACCCAAAAACATGTGTCAAAAGGAAAATGAAATGAGAAAAACACAACATCAGCCAAAAAATGTATAAAGGGCTGAATTCAGTTAATGACTCTTCTTCTTGTGATCATCTCCAAATACACAACTCCAAATCTATAAACATCAGATTTATGAGTGAGTTGTCCTGTGAGAGCATACTCAAGTGCACAATAACCGTATGTGATTTGAAACCCTAACATTTTGATTACCATTTTGCGCAGGATCTGTGATCTGAAAACCTAACAATCAAGAGGACTGAAATGAATTTTCATGGCGAACTGAAACGATCTGACAAAGACGGAATATTTACTGTAAAAACATCGAAAATGATGAATCTTTGCACATAAACATACACACACCGACCTTCTATTCCATGATCAACGCAGCTTCAAGACACAACAGCGAAGAACCAACACAAGGAGCGACAATGTCGAATCCTCTGAGGAGGCTGAGTTCGGTGGATATGAACATGCAAGGGAAAGGTAAAAATGAGATGCCATGTGTATTCACCAAAGGAGAAGGACCCAACGGAAGAAGAGTAGATGGTATACTCTACAGGTACGGCAAGGGAGCGGAGGTGAGGATAATGTGTGTCTGTCATGGTATCTTCTGGTCACCGGCAGAGTTTGTAAAACACGCCGAAGGTGGCGATGTTGATCATCCTCTCCGGCATATTGTCGTCAAAACTTCTTCTTCTGCTGCTGTAATGTGAGACTGCTAACTTTACTTCCATTAAAACTGTGGATTTGACAGCTCTTCTTCTTAACTGTTTATGTAGGGTTCTTCAGCAGATTTAGTTTACAGTATTAATATAAAGGTTAAATCATTCCAAATATGGAAACTTTAACTGCAGAGGAAATTGATAATAAAGATTACAAAATATGAGAAGAGTGGCACATGAAAAAGCCATTCACTAAAAGCCCTAAGGTCTGAACTCTAATGGCTACGCACATGATGAACCATGTTTGCTATACAGCTTTAGAGGGCTAGTAACCTTTCGAAAGTTTTCTTCAGTGGTTCAGACAATAGAAGGAACCCACATTGATATGATATTAAGTTGATATGATATTATGCAAACCTGCGAGGAGATGGTATGCAAACCTGAGAGGAGATGGTTTCTTGCGACTGCCTTGTAGTCCCTGTAGAGGATGGAGATTCCGATAAACGATGCTGTTGAAGCACCGGCGAAGGAGGACGGCGACCTCACCCTCAACACGAACCCCATCTTCTACCTCTTCTCCCCACTCCGATCAAATGAAATTCCCCTGCGATACAGAAAAGGATGGGAGAACGGCGTGAGTGAGGAGGTTATTCGGTGGACTGGGAAGTGGGGAGAACAAACGACATACGGTGGGTGGAAAGAGATAAAAGCAAAATCAAGGTATTAACGTGAAGAAAAAGTTGGGGAAACCTTAGAAGGGATGATTTCCTGCGCCGGCCTTATAGTCCTTGTAGCGGATGGAGATTCAGGTAAACGATGTCGTTGCAGTGCTGGTGAAGGAGGACGACGACCTCACCCTCAACACGAACCCCATCTCTACGCCATCTCCCCCACTCCGATCAAATGAAATTCCCCTGTGACACAGTTGCAAAGGAAATTCCCCAGCGACACAAAAAAGGATGGGAGGACAGTGAGTGAGGAGGGTAATCGGCGGACTGGGGAGTGGGGAAGAACAAACGATATACGTTAGGGTTTAAAGAGGTTAAATCAAAATCAAGGTATTAACGTGAAGAGAGAACAAATATATAAATTTTTAAAGTGAACTATGCTGACGTGGAGGGCTGTGGTTCTTGCAAATGCAAGAACTTTTATATATATGATTTAGATATAATCTTAATAGTACTAAAATAGAAAGTGTCAATATATTTTATTGTTATTTTTATTAATTTTATTATTTTAATATACAAGTATATAATAAATTATAATTTTTTCTAAATTAATCAAATTAAAAATTTTAAAAAATATTTAAAAAATTAAATAAAATTGAAAATTGGAATATTAAACATAATTAAGTTGTAAGATCTTCGTTTGAGTTAATTTTTTATTTATAATAAAAAATAAAAACAAAAATTGAATAAAATTGTTTTTATTTATATCAATTTGTATGTGGATATATAACCATATAAAGAATCAAAATCAAATAAACACTAAAAAAACTAATATGTATAATATGATTAGAGTTTATTTATAATTTATGAAATCATATATATAATAAGGAAGTTTTTTCTCTCCTATGGTGAAACTACATCGCCAAGAGAGAAAACAGTTTCTATTTAAATATAATTTAATAATTTATATATAATTTTAATAGTAATAAAATAGAAAGTAACCATATATTTATTGGTATTGTTATTATTTTTATTATTTTAATTATAAAAAAATTGTTTACAAATTTTTGAAATATAAATTATAATTTCTTTCTCAATTAATCAAATTAAAACTTCTAAAAGTATTAGAAAATTAAATAAAGTTTGAAAAAATGAAAATATTAAAAATAATTAAGTTGTAAGGTCTTCGCTTGAGGTAATTTATTCGTTATAATAAACAAAAGTAAAAATAAAACTTGAATAAAATCGTATTATATTTATATCAATATGTATATGGATATAGAACCATATCAAGAATCAAAATAAAATAAAGATTCAAAATATTAATATTTAACGAAAACAACCAATACATTACACAGAATATAAATACAGGTTAGAACACATTTTACACAACGTATAAACACATATAGAACTGTACTAAAGTAAACATATATTCAGTTTTTATCTTTGCATTTTAAATTTCTACTTATAAAAAATTGTATACACCAATCTGAAAAACCTAAAGATTTTCAAAGACTTAGAATCTGATTTGTTCTCTTATTTTTTTTTCTTCCAATGGACAACTAAACATGGAGGACAAACAATTTAAGTAAATACAGTTTAATTATCATAAAACAGCGCAAGACGCATGTATCATCTAGATTTTGATGAACGATATTTAAAAAATTAACACTTTTAATATATTTTTTTATTTCATATTGTTGTGTAATTATCCTTTGTAAATGTATCAATCATGTTTGTTAATACTTCGACCGTCATGCTCCACAAATATCTATACCAATCAAAATCTAAAGACAATCAAGAAATTCAAACATAAGTTAGTTTTATACCTCAATAATTATTTTTTAAATCATGTTACACATTCAATTTAGTCTTAAAATTTTTTTTGCAGATACATATAAGAAAAAAATAAAAAGACTCCAGTCCAAATTATGCAATCATTATCTCCAACAAATTACGCAATTTCAATGATATTATTAATATATGTCATTGTTAGTGTACATTACATCCTATAAATCGATTGTTTAAATTATTACATTGAAAATTAGAATTCTTGTGTTTGTATTGATCGATACATATATCAAATATCATAACAATTGAATTAATGAATTATGTATAACATTTAAAAAATATACAATATAATTATCACAAAACTGTGCAACGCGCGGGTATCATCTAGTGTTATAAAAACATAAGATGAATGATGATTTGGTAGAGTTTTGATATAGTTTTTCCTTGTATTCAAAAGTGTTTTTTTTTAGAGTTTACAAAATCTCTTGTATCAAATTTTGTGAATAAATGAAAATTATTTTTTGAAACATAAGACAATCACAACGATCGATCTGAATTTGTTAGATCTTTGTGTCAACTTTTTTGTTTTTTTCTCCAGTTTACTGGTTTTTCTATTGGTTACAATTTTAAAAGTTTCTAGTTTGTTTGAGTGGAGATGATATTTAATTCAATATCCAATAAGCTGTATCAAGGTTTGATTATTGAGTTAGGTTGTTATTGTTGAAGAGGAAACATTCTTGGTGCATTTTTATTTTTTTTATTTCAAGCTTGAATCAATACCAACCGAAATTAAGGCAATTTTTTTGCTGGGAAAGAATCTAATGACATAGACTCAAAGATTCTTGGTTTTGATCATAACAAAAAATCAAGGTCTCGCAAATGCAAAAGTTAGATGTCTAAAAGTTTGATGAAAATGGAGATTTCATGCTATAGAGGGAAAATAGTGAGACAAAGCTCGAGATGATGGGATTGAGGGATTTTTGGATGATAATATAGAGACATGGAGAGATGATGAAGAAGAAAGAGAATCAAAGATAGAACCAAAGACTCAAGTTCGTATTGCACCACAGTCTATTAGATCTTTAGAACATATTGAGTAACGTCCATTCTCACCATATAATTAGAGACTATACCAAGAGTGAAGGAAAAAAAAAAGACTCCCAAAAAAGTGATCTAGAAAAGAAAGGAGTAGAAGAGTAAGGAACTTGATTGTGCTTTGCTTATCAATTCAAATACTAAGGAAGGTTATCCAGGAAACAACCTTTGTTATTTGGAGAGAATTAAAGAAATTTTATCTTGAACAATCACTACCAAATATGATGTATTTGATGCAACGTCTCTCGTGATTTTAAATGGTTGAGGCAAAGAGTATCGAGAAGAATTTGGATGTGTTTCAGAAGCTATTGTCAGACTTTCAAATTCTGCAAGTGAAGGTTGAAGAGGAATATTACGCAATGTATTTTTTGAATTCCATCCTCCTACCGTATGAACAATTGAAATAAGTGTTGGCGTATTTAAGATCTTCTATAGGAGTGTCAAAAACGAGCCCGACCGACGCGTCCACCCGAAACCCGCCCGAAAATCAACAAATTCAGGCCTACAAATCTAGGGTCCAAATGAAACTGGGCCTTCGGGATTGGGCTATTAAAAAAAGCCCGAAATGTTTCAGCTCGACCCGCCGGGCTTCGGGCCGACAACATTAAAAAAACCTTAATTCCTTTCTTTCTTTATTTCGGTTGAGTTTTAGTCCTCTGCTTCCCTCCCATGTTCCTCCCTCCCGTGTTCATCCCATGTTACCCCCTCCCTCCCTCCTGGGTTTTGGTTTCTCATCCTTTAGGTATAGGAGTTCTACATATTTTGTGTGTCTGAGCTTTGGCGGTGTTCATCGATGGTGGGTTGCATCATGTTGTTGGTGTGCTGCATCAAATGTAGCGGCTCTTTTTCCGAACGATTCTTTGGGTTTTTTCGTGGGCTCTATTTCTGACCGTGTTTCTAATCGTTTTTCTTGTTTTCGTGTGTTGTGGTCCTGTGTGAATGATCGCATTCCTTTGGAATCACCAGCAAAATCGAAGACCTACAGTGGGAAAAGAAAGGAATAACAAAAAAAATTGTGTATGGGTTATCACACTGAGAAGAAGTTCGTATCTGAAAAATGTAGTCGAGAGATAGAGGACAATGTTATGTCGTTGTTTGATTGTAGAGAGTGAGAGATGGTGAAAGGGAGGAGAAGGGAGAGCAGAGAGAGAGGACATGAAAATGTTCAAAACAAAAAACACAAAAAAGAAAAAATCCCATGTGTTGTGGTCCTATGTGAATAGCGGCCCGCCCGAAACCCGCTCGAAACCCATCGAGCTGGGCCATGGGCCGCATATATTCAGTCCGTTTAAATCGAGTCGGGCTGGGCTGGACCCGAACCCGAATGAACCGGGCCAACACGGGCTCGGGTCGAGTTCGCGCCGGGGCGATCCGAATGACACCCTTAATCTTCTATATAGATGAAGAACTAAAGCCGGATGCAAGGTCTAAAGATGCTGATCTAGTTGCCCTCAATGTTACGAGAAGCCAATGAGAAGGTTTGGCTATAAGAGGCAAAAGTGAATATAGGGACACCCATTGAAATGAAAAGCTAAAAAAAATTATCAAGGTCAAAGTCCAAGAACAAGGATTAATATGCATTGTGGCGAGAATAAGAACTTTAAAAAGGACTGCTACGTGAAGAAAATAATAATAATCAATACAGAAAAGTTATTGTAATTGACACTAGTAAATAAAGAAAGAGACAAAGTAAGGTGATTATGATGAAGTTTCGTTTATAATAAATAACAATATTGATGAATAATGGATATTGAACTTGGATTGTACCTTCCATATGTCTCCAAGAAGAGATTGATTTGTAAAACTAATAGAAAAGAGGTTGAAAATGTCAGAATGGGAAACAACAACCTGGAACATCAAGGGGCTTGGCAATATAAGAATGGAGGCTCATGATGGATAAACAATTCTTCTTACACAAGTGAGGTATACCTGAATTGAAAAAAAAATCTAATATCTCTTGGAAAATTTGAGTCGCAAAGTTGTTGGTACAAGTCACAAGAAGGTTCTTTGAAAATAATGAAGAGGTATAAAATTGTCTTGAAGACAAATTGTCTAGATGGTTTGTATGTCCTGATGGGGAAAACAATTATATAGAAAGCACAACATTATGAGATCAATAAGATACCATTTATTTATGGAAAAGGAGGCCTCATAACATGAGCCAAAGAGGGTTATAGTTGCTAGCAAAGAAAGGTCACATTCCAGACAATGAGATAATGTCTCAAAGTGTATCTTTGGTAAAACTTGCATTTTGTTATTTGAACCTGGAAAATATATATCAAAGGAGATGTTAGAGTATGTTCAATAGGTTGTTCAAATGTTAGGTTGTAAATAGTTTGTGAGCTTTATAAATTATTTATTTTAGAAAAATTTGGGTGTAATTTCTTAAAAACCAGAATGAAGTTATGAAAAGTTTGTTAAATGAAGGAATCTGGTAGAGAATCGAACAAGGAAGAATGTCACTACAAACATATAATGGTTTGGAATTATGCAATCTAAAGTTTAATTCATTCTACAAGGATAATAGACATTTAAAGACACAAAATGTGTGTATAATACCCCATAACAAAATAAAGTAGCTAAAAGAGTGAACAAGACTATAATGAAAGTAACAAATTTGTTGAGTGAAACATGTATAACACAAACTTTCTTGTAAGAAATAGTTTCAAACTTGTGTGTATTTAATGGACAAAAATTCATCGATTGCAATATACTCAGTAATAAATAAAAAAGGAAAATAATGATTTATTTTTTACAGTAACTTAATTCCATATCTGGTGTTGTAAGGACATTCATACTCATATTTTAATATGGTTATGTGACATATGTTCCCTCTAATCAAGGGAAGCTATTTCCAAGAGCTAATAAAAGAATCTTTATTGAATACAAACAAGGGATCAAGGGATATAAGGTCTAACTGTTGGAAGAAGAAATGATTGCTATAAGCAGAGATGTTAAGTTTGACGATATAAAAGTGTTTAACGATCAAGAAAGTAGAAATCAGGAGGAGAACATTTTGGAAACACCAAAATTTATTCATATGACATTCTTGTAGAATCTTGGCATTAGAGTCAAGTTCGAGGTAGAGACATAAATTTGTCTAAGAATTCAGAATCAGAAGATCTTATGAGACCAAATGGACAAACACGAGTTAATGAGGCTAAATTTGAAGAAGATAGTACTCGAAACAATCTCTTTAAATATATATTGGCTAAAGATTGAGAAAAAAGTAAAATCAAAATACCTTCAAGATATAATGATTCATAATGTTGCTTTTACATTTATCTCAGCCTCTGATATAGAAATCGAGGAGAAAATATTAGAAACAGTGGGAAAAAGCAATGGAAGAAGATATGGAATCTTTTAGTTGAATCACACATTAACTCTAGTTCAGAAACCAACCAAGTGGTAAAGTGATTGGGTGCAAATAGATTTTGAAGAAGAAACCTTGTAGTTCTGGTGTTGAGTAGCCAATGTTTAAGGAAAGATTGGTTTCTAAGGGTTTTTTTTTATAACTGAAAGGTGTAGACTACACATAAATCTTCTTACATGTTGTTAAAGATGTATCAATCATAGTGTTATTGTTGATTGTTATTCAACAGAATGAGGATTTGGAACAAATGAATGTAAATACCGTTTTTTATGGAACTCTTGAAGAGAAAATCTACATGAGGCAATGTGAAGGGTTTAAAGAAAAAATAAAGGATAATTTGGTTTGTTGACGTCAAAGATCATTGTATGGTTAAAAAAATTTAAAGAAATATGGAAGGGAAAATCAATATGATAGTAGTTTTGATCCATGTATTCATTACAAGAATTTGGAGGAAATGCCATACATACATCTCATGATTTATGAAGATGAAATATTGATTGCATCAAATGATATATATGATGTAAAAAAGCTTAGAGACTCTGAGCTAAGCTGGGAGTTGGAAAAACCGAAGACGTTCGTCCCGAGCAGACAATCGCTTGACGTGAGCAATTTTTTTGGACCAACGTATGCTTAGTACACATTGGTCGCTCGATATGAACAACACAACATTCGGCTCGAGGGGTTTCTTTGTATCGAAGAGCATTCAAAGATGTAGGTCATTCCGCTTAAGTACACACAGCTCGACCGAACATCCACCCCAACTTGAATGAGTATAGGAGTTTCACGAATAGGCAAATTATTTAGCCTGGTTGTAGATCTTAAATTTTATACGACGCTCGATCGAGCGTTTTCCCATGATGAGATGAGCTGATGACAAGCGGACTAGGACACATAAGAGCCTTCGATGAGGTGGTGAAGGGAGGGCTTCAATTGGTAGAAAAGCCCGT
Source organism: Gynandropsis gynandra (assembly GCA_036759665.1). Classification (NCBI taxonomy): domain Eukaryota; kingdom Viridiplantae; phylum Streptophyta; class Magnoliopsida; order Brassicales; family Cleomaceae; genus Gynandropsis; species Gynandropsis gynandra. The sequence continues at coordinate 37,643,902 of CM071871.1, read as the reverse complement.
AACCCCTTGGGGATATCCTGCACTTGGAAGAAGATGCTTATTCGAAAGCTTTGTTGTTTTTAGGATTTGGATCAGTTATCCATTCAATGGAAGGTATAGTTGGATATTCTCCCGATAAAAGTTAGAAAATGATTCTTAATGGTTTAACAAAATATATGATGTTTACTAAAACTGCTTTTTTATTAGGAATTCTTCCTCTTCGTGGTATTTTCTATTGCTTTTCTTTAGTCTAAATATGAAATTCTTAATGATAGTTTGTTGTTTTCACCAATTTTTTCAATAATAGTTTGTTCAACAAGAACGAGGTGGCGAGCCGACAACGAAAACAATGATTTGGTGAGAGAATGTGACTGCGGATGCAACGAAGATAATGTAGAATGTAAAAATGTGTTGTATTGACATCATGCGTAATGGGTTTAAATACAGAAGGTTTGCTTCTACAAACATGGTAATTTACAAAAATATAATGAGTGATTATCTCTATCAATGAGTGAATGTTGTCATGATTGTCTCCATCAAAGAGAGATTATCTCTCAATCACAAATGAATGTTGATGACGTGATTATCTCCATCATAGTGATATTGCCTTATACACCCCCGCAAGATGGAGCACCGGAGGAGACTCCAATCTTGTCACATAGATCTTGCAGTCGGAACCGAGTGAGAGGCTTCGTAAGGGCGTCAACTAATTGGTCTTGTGAACTCACGTGAGATACCCGAAGAATGCCTGCTCAAATTTGTTGCCGGACAAAATGATAATCAAGAGCTATGTGTTTCATACGAGAATGGAACAGCGGATTAGCACAGAGATAGGTAGCTCCAACATTATCGCAATAGATGATAGGCGGTGAAGGTAAGTCGATGCCAAGCTCTTGAAGAAGAGAACATACCCATCGAACTTCTGCAGCAGTAGAAGCCACCGAGCGATATTCAGCTTCTGTAGACGATCGTGCAATGGCCCGTTGTTTCTTCGATGACCAGGAGATGGGGTGGCGGCCGTAATACACTATATAAGCTCCAGTGGATGAGTAGTCGTCCTGATTCCCAGCCCAATCAGCGTCTGAAAATGCATGGAGAATGGATTCATTGGTGGCCGATAGAAATATTCCTTTGGTGAGAGTACCCTTAAGGTATCGGAGAATTCGTTTGGCTGCTATCCAATGTTCAGACCAAGGTGCATGCAAGAATTGTGATAGCTTGTTTACTGCAAAAGCAATGTCTGGTCTTGTGAAGGAGAGATATTGTAGGCTGCCAATAACGGCATGATACTCAGAGGGGTTATCGAGCAAAGTCCTAGAGTTGAGTGCGAGACGGATCGTAGTGGAAAGAGGAGTTGACACAAGTTTGGCTGTATGCATGTTGGTGCGATGGAGGATGTCCGTGATGTACTTCTGTTGAGTAAGAAGAAGACCTGTGGTCGTTCTTGTTGCTTCGACACCAAGAAAATAAGACAAGTCACCAAGGTCTTTAAGAGAAAACCGTTCAGAGAGCAATGTAATAACCTGTTTTATCCTTGAGTTGTTGTTGCCGGTGAGTATGAGGTCATCCACGTAAACGAGTAAGAATATGTAATCAGCCTTATCTCGGAGAATGAAAAGTGAGGCATCTGCAAGAGAATTGACGAAGCCATGTGCTAGAAGAAAGTTACAGAGCTCAGAGTACCAGGCTCTCGGAGCTTGTTTGAGGCTGTAGATTGTTTTGTGTGGTTTGCGCACATGATCCGGGTTGTCTTTGTCTACAAATCTAGGCGGTTGCTTCATGTAGACTTGTTCCGAGAGGTGTCCTTGTAAGAAGGCATTATTGACGTCGAGTTGTC